>JAGPOW010000304.1:112617920-112657828 GCA_030014935.1 Caiman crocodilus | reverse complement strand
AGGTGCTAGGCCTGTTAGTGCCAAGGAGACAAGAAGACTGGTACCAAGGATGCACTATCTTACAAATGTCAGGGAGGTGCTCTGGGACAGCTCATCAATTTTAGATTGCAAGTTCCATCTTGTCAAGTTCTCAAGTCTGTAGAGCATCACACTATCATTAAAGAGAAGGGAAAGCACCTTTTCTCAATTGCTGCAGAGAGGAGGATGCAAACCAGTGGCTTGAAGTCACAGTAAAGTAACTTTTGTATTGGATTTCAGGAAAAACATCTTCACTGGTTGAGCAGGGAGGCAGTGGACTAGACTGCCTGGGGGAGCTGTGGACTCTATCATTGGAGGGGTTCAAAAACAGGTTGGACAGACATTGGTCAGGGATGATCTAGGCATAATTCTCTTACATTCTTTTGTAGGTATGTCCAAGACTTCTGGGCTTTGGTTTCCCTTGTCCCTCCATCCTTTCTGCTATAGGTGGCTGGGTGTTTTTAAGCCTTTTTCATAGACACTGAGTGTGGGCTGTGGCTGAGGCTGGGAATTGGGACTGGGCTGTGTACCAGTACTTCTGGTGGGACTCAGAGCTGGAGGCTTCTGGCTATAGGGTCTTGCCCCTCTGCTCAGGGTCAGACCGATTGCTGTGTTTGGGGTCAGGAAGGAATTTTACTCTCTGATCAGGTTGGTGCTGATTGTGAGGGATTTCTTCCTCTGTAGTGGGGGCATGGCTCCTATCTGGGATCTCATGAGCATATATGAACAACCTTTTATAGAAGCAGGATGTTGACTGCTGTGTCCTCTCTGCTTTACCTGTGGTAGGTTTAGCTGTGATGTCTTGTGATGCGTCAGGGTTGATGGTAGTTTTGCTAAGAGATCAGACGGTGGGTTTGCATGGGATGGTTTGGATAGGGCTGACCCTGCCTCTGGCAGAGGCTTAGACTACTTGACCTCTGGAAGTTCCTTCCAACCCTGTTTCTCTGATTTTCTGGTGATGCATAGGGCCACTTAGGCAACGGGCAGGCAGGAGTGGTGGTACCTGTCCCCTGCAAGCACGGGCTGGGGTGTGGTGGCACCAGGTGAAGCACTGCTGCCACTTCAGGGAGCCCTGCACTTCCCAGTTGACAAGATTGCCGAATGCCCCCACAGCCAATCTGCTGCGTTCCCCCCTGCCCCAGCAAGATTGGCTATGGGGGAGGGGCACGTGCCCACCCCGACTCAAATGACACCAGTTGCCCATGCTCTGATTCTTTGTTACTTTGTGGAACTCCCTTCCCCAGGATATTGACAGGGCCCTGAGACCTTTCCCTGGCCTTGATTCTCTTTATCTTGTGGCAGGGAGTTCCACAGGATATCATGGCACTTTCTCAGCCACTGGTTCCAGTGGTATGTTGCCCTGAAAGGAATAAGCACTGAGGAGAGTGCAGGCATTTTTGTTGTTCTATGGAAAACTTTAAGGTTCCCTTAATTAGAGAGGTGATTGAGGGCACAACAACTGATTCCAGGGGACAACTTAAGAGAGAACAGGCATGAAAGTGATGGTCAAAGGTTAATAACAGGTGCTCCAAGAGGGAACAGTGAGCAGAGTGCACTGTTCAGCCCTCATTGCCCTTCAAATGAGTCCAAGGAGCCAGTGAATGCTGCCCAGTGAAACTGTCCAGAGATGTGAGCAGATAAAGGACAGGAAAGTGGTGTTACAATTGCCCAGGTTCCCTCCAATCAGCTTCTTCCTTGGTCTGGTAGATGGTGAGCTGAGCTAGAGCCAGGAGAAAGGTGACCAGGAGGACCTGGGGCTTGGTGGGGCCATGGGTGGGGAGTGTATAAAAGAACAGATGCAGGAAGAAGTGCAGCCAAGAACCTGTTGCTGAGGTTCTGAGGAGGCGATGAAAGGGCTGCAGCCTGGTGCCCTCAAGATGGGGGGAGATCCTGGGACACACCTGAGAGAAGGGGAAGGTGTCAGGGGTGTCCGTGAAGTGTACCAGATATGTGCCTGTAGAGATGGCTCCATGAAGGAGCTGCTAGCTGAGGTCCCTTGTGGCTTGTGAAATGAGGATTTAGCCCAAGCCAGTCCCTCAGAGACCCCTGATACTTGACGTCTGGGACTGGAGGACAGGATGGTGGAGAGTACGTGTAGAACTGGTGGCAATGGGCTGTGTGGAAGTAAATCTGTATCCTCCAGCTTGTTGAGGTGGTGTGGTTGAACATACTATGGGACTTGCCCCTTGGTATACCCCAGCCCACCAGAGCTCATCGTGGATGCATCAGGCAGAGACTGCCCATGCTCAGGACCTATTGGATGTAAGCAAGAGCAGTGTCTGGGAGGGTGGCCTTGACTTCTTGCCCTAAGGAGCAAGATGCATGCAACATGGGCAGTGCCATGTACCAGACCAGTGCTAAGGGATCTCCCTGCCCCTGCCTGGCATAGTGTGAGTGGGGCAGAAAGCAGGGGTTCTCTGCTTCTTGGAGTGGTGTTGAGGAGTGGGGGTCAGATCCTACCTGGGTTGCTTCCCAGAAGGGATGTGGTAGCCAAGCCCAAGTCATGGGATTTGAGATCCTGGGATGGAGGAACTGGAGGGGTTTGTTGGGGTTGGGGCTTAGCTGAGAGGTCAGGAATGGGTGTTACTGTCCTGTTCTGTGTGCTAGAATGAAAGCCAGTGCAGGTATTTTGGGTGAGTCCAGAGGAGGTGGGGAGGCGGGTGCTGAACTGGGCCTACTTGTGCGGGGCTGGGGTACTAGGCTGGGTGGGCCTGTAGGGAAGTGGGGTCAGGGAAGCGGGTAGGAGACTGGGTTGGATGGGCAGGGCTTGACTGTCTCCTTCCCTGGACAGGACACAGGGCTCTATTACCATCGCTACCTGCAGGAGGTGATTAATGTGTTGGAGACAGACAGTCACTTCCGGGAGAAGCTACAGGCAGCCAATGCTGAGGACATCAAGGTGAGAGCCAGGACATGGGGGTCTATCCTCTCTAGGGGGGGCACTAGCCCTGATCCAACCCCAGGGCAGGGAGAGAGGACACTGGCTGCTGGCTTATGGTGGGGAGAGGGGATGATGGGGCAAAGGGGTGTCCTAGACCTAGGAGGCCCCAGCCTCGATCTGGCTTAGGCAGTAGGACATGGGTGAGGAAGGGGGGGTGTCCTCAAAGAGGATCCCCCCCAATTTGGGCAGAGCGGGAAATTGAGCAAGGAGCTGGACTTCGTGAGCCACCACGTGCGAACAAAGCTGGATGAACTGAAGCGCCAGGAGGTGTCACGGCTTCGCATGCTTATCAAAGCCAAGATGGATGCCACCATGGAGCAGAGTAAGTGCTTGGTTGCCTGGGTTCCACCTTGGCCCAGGGAGGTGGACAGGGTCTGGTGGGTCAGAGCAGAAGGGCAAAGTCACGACTCTTGGGTTCTATTCCAACTCTGGGAGGAGAGAGGGTGTCCTGGTGGGTTAGATGCCAAGGGGTGGGCTGGGAGTTGAGATGCTTGCATTCAGTCCCAGCTCTGGAAGGGGAGAGGAGTCTGGGGATTAGAGCAGGAGGATGCCTGGGTTATGTCCCATCTCTGCTGGAGGGGTGGGTTGGTGAGTTAGAGTAGGAAGGTTGGGAGCCAAGATGTGTCTGTTCATTTCTTAGCTTAGCCATTATGACCCTAAAAGGGCTTGGCTTGTTGTGCCTCATTTTCCCCTATGTTACATGCAGGCTTCCTCATCCCCTAGGGTCTCCTGCTCTGGGACTGTCCCCTGCAGATGAAAAGCCACTTTCTCATTCTCTTCTTTTTCTCCCACAGATGTCCAGATTGACCACCTGGGGCTACTGAAGCAGTTTGAGCATTTGGACCCCCAGAACCAGCATACTTTTGAGGCCCGGGACCTGGAGCTGCTCATTCAGGCGGTATGTGGCAGGTGGTGGGAATACAGAGCTGATTGAAAGCTGGGACCCAGAATACCTGGGTTCTCTCCCAGCTCTGGGAGGGTGGGGAGTGAGGTCCAGTGGGCCTAGAGCAGGAGGAGTGAGGAGCCAGGACTCATGGGTTCTGTCCCAGCTCAATGCAGGGGTTGTTTGGAGCCCAGACACCTGGGTTCTCTTCCCAGCATCGAGAGGAATTGGGGTCTGGCTGGTTTGAGCAGGGGAGCTCCTGTGTTCTTTTGCATCTTGAGGAGGGTCATGAGCTACGGTGCATTAGGGCAGTGAGGGATCTAGGAGCCAGGACATCTGTATTCTATCCCAGCTTTGGGAAGAGAGGTGGGGGTTGGAACTGGGAGCCAGGACTTATAGGTTCTGTTCCTGCTGTTGGGGTGGGGGCAGCAGACTAGACCAATGGGAGGGGAGTGGACCTGAGGTCCTGGACAGGCTTGGATTCCCTGCTGATATCCCCCACCCCTCTTCTGCAGGCCACCAAGGACCTGGAGAACTATGATGCTGCGCACCATGAAGAGTTCAAGCGCTATGAGATGCTGAAGGAGCACGAGCGGCGTGAGTACCTGCGCTCCCTGGATGAGGAGAAGCGACATGAGGAGGAGGCCCGCTTCCAGGAGCTGCGGCGCCGGCATCGCGAACATCCCAAGGTCAATGTCCCGGTGAGGACCCCAGCCCAGCTGCCTCTGCTCCTCCCTTCCCCCCATTAGAGGGGATGGGCAGGGGGGTAGGATATGTGCTTTCCTTTCTGGGGGGTCAGCTTGGGTCATGGGTTGAGCTGGGGGCTCTATCCAGCTGAGTGGGGAGGCCTTAGAGGTTTTGGAGGCAATGCAAGTTGAGGCTTGAGGGGGATTCCTCTCTATAGGGAGATCAGTGGGAGCCACATGTATCATGTTTCCAGTGGGTTGGGAGCCATAGGCAGCTGTGCCCCAGGGCAAAGGGGATGGAGTAGGGGTGGGGTTTGTGCCCCATTTGGCAGGTTCATTGGAGAAGGACACTACATCTCCCTGTCAAGAGCCACGGTGATTGGTGTTGGGGACTTCCCTGTCTCTGAGGTAGGGGGGGTAGAGTGAGCAGGGGTCAAAGGTCAGTTTGGGTTGTGGGGAAGTATGGGCTGAACCTGGACAAAAGATGGGGGCAACATTTTAATGTGAACCCTCTCCCTCAAGTGCTTGGGGTGACAGTGAGACTTGACCTTGGAACCCTTTTGTCCCAGAAGAGTGCTCCTTTGAGGTTGTTGGCAGAAGGCAGGGGGCACTGAGGCTAGGGGCTGAGGACCTGATGAGCACAATTTGCCTGTGGAATTGCTGGCCACCTGTGAGGGGCTGTGAGGCTCCTCTTGCAGGCCATGGGCTGGTCTTGCTGTTGTCACTGCTATAGGGGGGAAATAAATGCTCGGTTCTGGGAAATGTAGAGCATGGGGGCTAGGAGGCAGGACACCTGGGGTCTGTTCTCCCCATTCTCTTAACTATCTGCTTGAACTCTCCGGACAGGGGAGCCGGGATCAGCTAAAAGAGGTTTGGGAGGAGACCGATGGGCTGGACCCCAATGAGTTCAACCCCAAGACCTTCTTCAAGCTGCATGGTGAGGAGTCCCATCCCCCAACCCCTCCAGTGCTATTAGCACCCCCTGGGGCTTCCTTTGCTCAAGGGGTAGATCCCTCCTGTGGGGTATTTTGGAGGAGGGGGCTAATAGCCACCCCCCACAGCTGCTCCCTGCCCCTTCTTTCTTGGGGGATAGAAGTGAGGAGACTTTTAGTTCTCTGTAGTCTGAGCTAACTCAGGTGTCCTAGCTTCCACCATGCCCTGCTGTGGTCTGTCTTCTTATAACAGGGCCCCTGGCCCAAAGCCGAGACCTGGAAAGTCACTGCATAGCACAAGCTTTGTGGGGGGCCAGACTGGATCCACTCTGAGGTGGAGGGACTGAAATTTGAGGCTCATACCTTCTACAGGGAAGAAGGGTCCCCACTGACTCACGGGCTCTGCCCCATGCCCTGTTGGTCTTATGCCCCTCACCCCTCTTTCTTTTCTCTTCCAGACACCAACAGCGACGGGGTCCTGGATGAGCAGGAGTTGGAGGCCTTGTTCACCAAGGAGGTGAGCACCTGGTGGTGGGGTGGGAAGTCCAGAGTGGGGCTCAGCCCATTCACCCTTCTCTAAACCTCAATGGATATCCAGAGGTACTGGCAGGGAGTGTGGGAACCAGGGTGACTGGGGATACACAGTTTGTGGGAGGGTGTATTGGGGTGGGGGTAAGTGCTGAGGAGGAAGATGTGAGGGAAATGAGGGGGGCAGGACTGAGCTCTCTAGGGTGGAGCTATGGGATGGCAGGGTTGAGGCTGAGCTGTGGGAAGAGCTATGGGATGGAAGGAGCAGGGCTAAGGCTATGGGGCTGAAGCTGACTTGGGGCTGGAGCTATGGGATAGAAGGAGGGGTTAAGCTGTGGGGTGGAGCTATGGGATTGGAAGGGGCATAAGACCAATATTAGAGAAAGTAGGTGGGGCTGAGGCCTGGATGGAATGCCCAGAATGGGGCTTAGCTGACATGAGGGTGAAGTTTCAAGCCAGGGGGTTGGCTGCTTATGCCCTGCTCTCCCCCCGCACCCCAGCTGGAGAAAGTCTATGACCCTCGGAATGAGGAGGATGATATGCTGGAGATGGAGGAGGAGCGTCTGCGCATGCGGGAGCACGTCATGAAGAATGTGAGTGTCCCTCTGGTGGTCTCACGATTACTCCCATGGGGTAGGGAGAGGTCCCTGGGCATTGCCTACTGCTGGGACCCCAGGATGGTGTGGGGGAGACCTAGGTAGGAATTGCACAGGCCGTGTAGATTTTTTGGAGGGGTCATCATCCTTGATGTCTTGCCCTCCCCCTTGTCTGCCCCCCTTCTCCCCCCAGGTGGACATGAACAAAGACCGGCTAGTGACACTGGAGGAGTTTCTGAAGTCCACTGAGAAAAAGGAATTCAATGAAGCTGGGGGCTGGGAGGTGAGTGGGGGTGGGCAGTGGGAGGAGGCAGAAGCGAAGATCAGATGGTGAGACAGGACACTTGGGTTCTATCCCCAGCTCCAGGAGGGGAGTGGGAGCTGGTGGGTTAGGGTAGGGAGAGCCATGAGCAAGGATGCCTGGGTTCTCTCCCAAGTCTGGGAACAAAGGAGTTTGGTTGGGCACTGTAAAGGGTCAGTCTGAGTGTGACAGGTCGCCACTCAGGGCCGCCCTCAATGTGGCCCCCGCATCTGTCTCTGGGCAACTGCCTGCCTTGTCTAGCCTGCTACGTCTTTGATGTTAGCTAGTTAGTTAATTAATTAGCGGAAGGCTGCCCTTCTACTGCCCCTTCCACTAGGGGTGCTGTCTGCGGCTCCTTCCTCCCCAATTCTGCAGCTGAAGCCTCACAGATATCAACTCGGTCTTGTCTATTGCGGCCCCTCTCTCGTTCTCTCTGGGCCCTCTCAAGTGTTGCCCCCCCTTCCTGGAGCTTACCGTGTCCAACTTGGACTCCTTACATGTAGTGTCCCCTCTCTGGGGCTTGCTGTTCCCCCAACGGGCTTCCTAGTTCTCGCCCTACTTAGGCCCCTCAATCCCGTGGCACTCTCTCGGGGCTCGCCTTTCAATAGTGACACCTCTCCTTCTGGTGCTTGTTATGCCCCCTCTGGGGCTTCTCAATGTTGCCCCCTTCCTGGGGCTGACCGTGCCCCTCTCGGGCCTCTCAGTGCTGCCCCGTCTTGGGCCTCCTACCCAAATGCCCCCTCTCTGGGGCTGGGGTCTACGCACCCCCGTGCTGCTGTGCTCTCCCTGGCGCTCTGCTGTGCCTCCCCTGGCACTAGGGCCCCTGTGAGGCATCCTCCAACCCCTACAGCCTCGCTCAAACCACCAGTCTACTCCAAACACTAAAACAAATGCAAGCCTCCTGGCTGTAACCAAAACATAAGGCATCTGGCCATAACAAAGTAAGCCTCCTGGCTACCACTCCACATCATTGCTCCAGTCTGTCTGTCAGGCTCCTTCCCTAGCAGTTTTCACCTCTTCAGGCACAGGGCAACCAGAGTGCCCTGTGACACTAGGCCTGGCTTTTGTCGGTCAGGGCTCCAATCTAGACTCTTTCCTCATTCCATCCAGACAGTGGATGAGACCCAGGTGTACTCCGAAGCAGAACTCAAGCGCTTTGAGGCAGAGCTTGCAGCCCAGGAGGCTGAACTAAGCCGGCGGGCAGAGCAGCTGCGGCGCCAGCACCAGGACCTGGCTGAGCGGCAGGTCCAGCTTGATGCCCAGAAGAAGGAGTACCAGCACGTAAGCTGGGAGGCCTCTCTCACCCTTGTCTTCCCCATTTTGGGACCCCCTGCCCCTTGGGCTCCTGTCAGCTTCTACCCACCCCTTCCTCTTTGGAAGATGGGAACTGTTTGGAAGGGGGGCGCTGAGTGCATGGGGGGACATCCCTCCTTTGGTGGTAGGAGGGGGAATAGCAGGGTGTAGGGGGTAGGCATTGAAATGTAGATCCCTGTGAAGATATGAGAGGGGAGAAGTGTGAGGAAGCGGGGCTGAGATATGGAATAGAGCTATGGGATGGAAAGGGCAGGGCTGAGATGTCAAGTGGAGCTATGGGGTAGAAGGGGTGGGGCTGAGCTGTCGGAGGGGGAGAGGCTCAGCCCTGGGGGACTCTCCCTGAGATTTGGTGGACAGGCTCACACCCAAGAGAGAGAATCCCACTTACCCTCTGTACAAGGAGGAGGAGCTGTAGGATGGACAGGTGGAGCTATGGTATGGGCCAGGTAGAACCATGGGTTGAGCTGTGGGGTAGGGCAGTGGGATGCTCTGTCACCCCTGTTGTGAGGAAAGGAAGCTTGTACATCTCTTCTATCTGCAAGGGGTGTTTGCCCCTAGAGGGGGTAATTTTAGGAATAGTATGGGCAGATGCTGTCCCTACATACCTACACCTCTGATTCTGGGTTCATCTCCCCCATTGGGTGCAGGGCTAGGGGCTGGACAGGGTGTTTGGGTTGGAATTAACACCTGCCCTGCTCCCCTTTCCCACCTTTTCCCCCAGGCTGTATTGCAGATGGAGCAGAGGAAAAACCAGCAAGCAGAGGCACCGGTGCCTGCTGGGGCAGGAGGAGAGCTGAAATTCCAGCCCCAGCCCCCACATGTTGCTCAAGCTGGTAAGATGGGGCTCAGGATGCCTGGGTTTTCCCAGCTCTGGGAGGAGAGCAGGTTTTGGTAGGTTAGAGTTGGAGGGACTGGGAGCCAAGACACCCAAGTTCTCCCCCAGCTCTGGGACGGTAATAATCTGGTGGGATAGAGTTGGCTGATCAGATGGGAGGGGAGGTGTGTGTACCAGGGGTTGTGAGCAAGAGGGAGGGACAGTAGTTAAGTCTAGTCAATCTGAGCCACTATCACCTGTCTCTGGTTCCCTATCCAGATTTGCTTGTGCCTGCCCAGTCTACAGTCCCAATTGACACCCTGGACCACACCCTTGAGCAGAACCAGGTGGAGCCTGCCCAGAACCAGCCACAGCAGCCGCCTCAGCCTGAAGTCCAGATCCAGTAAACAGCACCCTCTGTGGGAGTGAGAAATGGGAGAAGCTGCCTGTGGCTCTGCCCCCTCTCTCTGCAGTGGGGCACATCTGTGAACTGAACCCTACTGAGGCAGCAACCCCATTAGAGAATCCAGACCTGGGTTATGGCTCTTGCAGTCCCCTCTTTTGGTCTTGGGGGGTGACATTTGAGTCATGGCTTCCCTTTTAATGGGGTACTTTGAGCTGGCTCTGGGGATTTGCCTTGTAATGTGGAGGGAGGTGGCACTGGAATGAAGGTGCCCCCACCTTCCTGCCCCTTGTTGCTGCATTGCGTTCTGGGTAGTCCCATTCATTCTTCAACTCCCCATCCTAGGAGCTAGCCTGGCATCAGGAGTGTGGGTGCACTGCATTTTGGGAATTCTCAGTTGCCAGTGCTCTTCTCCTGACTGGTCCCTTGGATATATTTGCATTGCAAATTAACTAGGGGAGAGTTGCAGTGCATTGTGGGTAGGCTTAGACTTTCCCTTCCTCCCCCCAGTATTTGCAAGCCAGTGGTAAAAGCTGGTTTGATAGTGGTTGGGGTGTCCTGCAGTGCATTATGGGTAACTCATCTGTCTGCTGTACCCCTTCTTTCTCCTGCATTTCTTAACACAGGGCTACTCTGTTTGACTGGCCCCCAACACCCACCTCCTTTGTGTTGCTTTAGTGGGGTAATGTTAGCTCCTAATAATGAGCTGTGGGAGGCAGTCCTGGCATCTACCAAGGAAGGAGAAGAGGTATCTTGGCCTTGACCTGTCTACCTGAAGCTGGATCCCCTACACACTTCAGAGGCAGTAGCTACTGTGACCAGCCCAGGGCTCTGGCTCTTCTACGCAAGGTCCTAACACTGCCCCCTTCCTCCCTCACCATGGGAACCCTTCATTTTCCCCCTAAATCTCCCCTCCTGCCACTCAGTCCTGTAGAGTCCTGGATCTCTGCCACCCAAAGTGATGAAATCCAGAGCCCTCTAAAACTGGGTAGGGTGGGTCCCCTGAGTGTCTAGCACCCCTTGAACTCAGGGCTGATCTTTAATTGGGGGGGTCTAATCTTTGCCCCCTGCTCTATCTTCCCCACAAACCCTTGGGGGTGCCCCCTCATCTTCATTGTCATCTATTCTCCCCACTCAAAACCCTGCCCAATTCTTCCTATAGTCTGGGGTGAGTTTGGTCTCTTCTGAGCCCCCATTCCATCCAAAGTGCGGTATTAACTCCAATGAAAACAAATTCTATAAGGGAAGGATCTTTGCTTGCAAGGGGGGTACACAGGATTTTGGAGGTGGCAGCTGAGCAGTGAAAAGCAGGTTGCATTATGAGAGATTTTTCAGGGGTGGGAGTGGAAGAACCTCAGTTTTGGGGTACAGGCTCACACCTACATGGGCCCTTTGTGAAGACAGAATCCCATCCACCCTTTGTACAAGCCAGGAAGGTTAATGACTTTAGATGGGGTCAGTGACTTGGAGTGGATTGCTAGCTTCTGTCCCCAGTCCCCTTCCCCCTCCCTAAAATCTCAGCTGTGTCCCATCTCAGCTCCAAACCTAATAGAAAGTTAAATTAAGGCCTCAGCCTGTCTCTGCCTCTTTAATTTTGGCTCCCCAGGGAGGGGATGGGAACAGGTTTGGCTTCAGCCTACTGAGGCTCCCATAGTAAGGAAACTGTGTTGACACAGTTAACAGCTGTGTTGTGGGGGGGAGGCCCTTGGGAGCAAGGGGAGCTGTGGGAGGGATTTTGGGGTGTAGAAATAATGCCTTGTTGGGTGAGGGGCTCTGGAAAAGATTGGGAGGGGACTTGGTTCAATAGGGCCAGCCTAAGGGGGAGTTGTGCCAGTCCAGTGTCACCCTTGGCATCTGGGGGAAAAGTTTCACAGTGAGACCCAGCACCCAGAGGAGAAACCATGCCTGGGAGGGATTTTTGCCCCTACCCTTGGTGAGGGACATTTAAATACTAGAATACCCCCCTTCCCTCCTAGTGGTATATTTTTAGTTCCTTGATAGCTTTGTGCTCAAGGGGAAGTAATCCCTAATCCCTCTTGAGGCACAGCTGGGTCCATCTCTGCTCAGGCAGGGGAGGGAATGGGGTCTAGTGGGGTTAAAGGTGTGGGGTGCTGGGAGCCAGGACTCCTTGGTTTCATTTTGGCTGTAGGAGGGACCAGGTGAAATGCAGGGGACTAGCACTGCAGCTTCCTGCCAACCAAAGTAAGGGTGTGGGAGGGTTTGTGAGAGGATACTGGGGTGTTTAAGGGGCCAGGGAGGCCTACCCCAGGGTCAGGAAGAGTTGGGTACCTGACTAGGGCAGTGGGGATGGAGAGGGAGGGATCAGTACAGTTTCCCCCCAGGGCAAGCCAGAGCAACCCCCAATAGAATTAGGTCATCCCAGGATCCCTGAAGTCACCCCTCCCTTACCCCCCCCCAACACACACACACCTGCAGGGAGGTGAAAGAAAAGGTGTCAATAATGAGCACCCTGACTCAGTCACTGGGCATTCAGCCAAGCACCACCCAGCCTAGGGGGCAGTTAATGCCCCAAAGAGTATTCATGCTATAGATGTTTTGCCCTCAACATTGGTGGGGAGTCTGAGGCCCAAGAAGCAATAAACAAGGAGAGTAAAAGAACCCTGGTGTTCTGGTTTCCAGCCCCTGTACTCTAACCTGAGCCCCTGCTCCCACTTAGACCTGGGATACAACCCAGTCATCCTGGCTCCCAGCCTACCTGCTCTAACCCACCAACCCCTACTGTCCTGAAGACAGAGCCCAGGAGTCCTGGGTTCTTAATAGGTTTAAAAGGCTGCTGTAAACATTGCTGGGCCTTTCACCTCTTCCTGATTCTTTCATGCATTACTCAGATGAAGGGACATGCTGTCCTGTCTGCTTGTGGCCTACCTCAAGTGTGCCAGGCCAGTTCCTCCACCACCCCATGAGGTTCTGGCTGCACTTCTCCCTGCACCATTTCTTTTACACACTCCCATCCATGGCCCTACCAAGTAGGGGTGACTGCTGCCTTTTGAGTCCGGGTTGGGGGGCTTAGCTGATTGCTCCCCTTGCCTTCCCCTCTGCTACATGTGTCCAGGAATTTTTAAGCCTTCCTCACAGGCATTGGCTGTTGGCTACAGCCAAGGCTGGAGATTATGACTGTGCTGTGCCAAAGCTTCTGCTTGGATTTCAAACTGGAGGTTCCTGGCTACAGGGTCTTGGCCCCTCTGCTCAGGGTCAAACCAATCACTGTAATTGGGGTTGGGAAGGAATTATACTGTGTGGTATGACTACAGCAATGAAAAGCAATTCTCCTGCAAAGAACTCAGAAAGACCACAACAGGTCAGCTTCTTTGTGACATGAGATTCCTGTTTGAAATCTTTGGCTTTATCTTGTGAATGAGATGCAAGTGTTTTTTTCATCTAACAGTGCTCCATATGGTGCATCACCCTTAGATGGATCTCACAGCACTGTGGTTGAGAATCATTTCTTATAAACAGTCTCACTGCTTCCCTAGTTTTCTTTAGACCCAAGGAAATTCATGGCAGATATAATTCAATGTTGTAGCTTATCCCAGGCTCTGGGATGTGGGACTTCAAAGTACTAACAAGAACCAGAACAATCAAAATAGGAGCTTTTTATTCACCAGGTCTGGAGCAGTAAAAACATGATATATAATATCTAAGCAGCAGGTCAGTGCTTTGGACAAATAAATACAAGTAAAAAAACCCAACCCTTTAAATTGGGTCATTTTCACACATTTATCAAAATTCTTTTTGTCCAGTTCCCTCTGGGGGTGAGGGGCTGGGATGAACCCAAGGGCTCGGAAATATCTTCACACATACATGGAAGCATGCACAATTGGAGCTTATCTGGTTTAGATGCAACTGCAGCTGGGCAGTGCCACTGAGAACAGCTGTTTATAATGCCAGGATGGATCCAGCTCAGTATTCTGTCTTGCAGCTATCTGCTCTGTTGAGGTAGGTGTCTGGATCCTGCCTTGTGTATTGGAGGGGTGAGGCAGGACCCAGGAGTCTTAGCTCCTTGAAGGAGATGGGGTCAGTTGTGGAAAAGTTGGGTTGGAGAATCAGTTGCTAAGGGAATGGATCTCACAAGGTGGGGAAGGGAATGTGTGTCCTATCCCAGTCTACTGTTCCGGATGCCTATGTCCTCTTCTCCAGACGAGAGGGATGGGCACCTCCCTGTTCTCCCTTCCTGAATACCTGGGTTCTCTCTTCCTGTGGAGCAGAGTGGAAGGGACATGGCCTGCTGGTCCCACATGCCTGGATTCTCTGTTGCAGTGGAGCAGGATGGAAAGGATGTAGCTTGGTTCTCCTGGATGCCTGGGTTCTCAGTGGCCTTATGGATCCTCCTCCAGGCTTTGGTGCGGTGTCCTGGCTCTAGGCATGGCCCTAAGACAACTTCTGCCTGCTCGATGCGTTGGCGGAAGCGGTACCGATCCCGGGCCAGCTCTTCCCAAGGCCCACAGCGGGCAGAGCGGCTAGCGAAGTCCCAGACTATCAGAGGGTGCACTGTAACCACAGGGCAGAAGCGAACCTGAGAGGAGAAAAAAAGGAGGTGAGATGGATGCAGAGACCCTGCTGCTCCCCTCCCCTCAGCCTGGAACTAGTGCCTCCTAGCGGGGAAGTGCCCACGCCCTGTTCCCCACCCCCAACCCTTGAGGCAGATACGCCAGAGTCTCAGGGGTGAATGACAAACTTCCTCTGCCTTTCACAACCTAGCAATACAACCCAGAAGTCCTGGCTCCCAGCCCCCCCCCTACTCTGACCCACCTGACTCCACCCCCCCCCCATCCCTCCAGAAGTGGACTAGAACCCAGGTGTCTGGTTCCTGCTGCATCCCCCTGCTTTAGGCCAAAATTCATTCCTGCATGCTTCTGCTGGAACCAGTTCAGGCCAGAAGACAGGACACCTGGGTTCCTCTAGGCAGGCATTGGGAGCAGGGGTGGGTGTGTGTGTGGGTGTGTGGAGGGAAAGAGTGACTCATCCACTGAGGTCACAATCAAGTGTTGCATGGAAATTGCCAGCTATTTCCAGCCCCAGGCATGGGGGCGGGGCTGGCAGGGGTCCTGCAGGTGGGGAGTGAGGGGCAACAGTGGGGTCAGAGGAGCCCAGGGCTGGGGGACTATGGGTCAGAAGTGAAAAGCACTGGGGGAAGGGGGGCTGCATGCTGTGATTGAATTGTGTGTGGGGCTGGGGTGGCCTTTCAGTGGGAAGGTCCTGCAGATTGAGCTAGACAGGGGCTGCAGGGGCTGCACCAGGGGCTGAATTGTTTGCATTTCACTCCATTGCACCTGCCATTTCCTGGGGAAAATCAGGGGCATCTGATGTTATCCCCTGAAACTGCCCAGTGGCAACAGGGCCTGCAGCTAGGGATGAAAAAGAACCCAGAAGTCCTGGCTCCGAAACAGCCCCCCACACATCATTAGACCCCACTCCCCTCCAAGAACAGTGATGGAACCCAGGTGTCCGGGCTCTCAACTCACCTTCTTGGCAGCCCGGTTGTCCTCCTGGTCACATGCTGTCTCAGTCATCACTGAGTCCTCCGCTCTCCTAGATCCTGGCTCACAAGAGTGAGGGGCCACCTTGCGGGGGCTCTCCCATCTTCTCATAGGCCAGGGGCTCTGGAAGGCACTGGCTGCCCCAGCCTCCAAGCTCTGTGCCATGCCTAGGTGGCAGACCTGGTCCTGGTTCTGTGGCCAGCAGGAGTCTAGAGCTGCCTTGGGGCCCCTGCTGCTTGTGGAACAGCGGAGAGGGTTGGAGGGGTCATGCCCACAGCTCAGAGATCTCCACAGCTCCTCATTTTCTGAGTCAGCTTCCTCTTCTTCCTCTGTGTCACTCCAACCTGAGTCACTCCCTCCATCTTCTTCCTCCCCATCATCCTCCTCTGAGGGACAGTAGAACAAGGAGAGGACCAGCGAGCTCTTGGCGATGGGTTCCTTATCCTTTGTTCCATTCAGCAAGGAGATGGTGGCATCTCTTTCACCACCCTTGAGGGCCTCTTTGGATAACCCACCCATCCCAGGATGTTCCCCATCTTCCTGGGAATGCTGGGGGTTTTCCAGAAGTTGCTTCTGGACTTCTCTAGAATCTTCCAACCTCTCCAAATGTTTGTCTGTCTCCTGGAAGCCAGTGGCTTCTTCTCTGGCCAGCGTACTGCCTTCTCTGGCATCTTCCAGATGTTTATTCATCTCCTGGAAGCTGGTGGCTTCTTTTCTGCCTGGCACAGTGCCTTCTCCACTGTTCTCCAGATGTTTGTCTGCCTCCTGGCAGCTAAGGGCAGCTCCCAGAGTATCACCACATTTCTCCAGGTTTTCCCAGAGCTTCTGTCCCTTTCCAGAGGTGGGATCCAGAGCAGGGGGCCTTTGTAACCTCCCCTCCCTGCCTGTTGGCCCAGAGCAGGCAGGAAGGAAGCTCTCCATTGTCTTTCTCATCATCCTCATGGTTGCAGGGAACAGATGCCAGGCACTCAGCCACCTTTTCAGCAGGCACAGGAGGACTTTACCTGTCATGGTGAGCCTGCCAGCCATGGTGGGTCTGCACAAGAGGCTATCTGGGTCCGGGAAGGTGTCGTGGACCATCTGCGCACAGTGGGTCACTGTGGGGCTGTGGTTGATGAATGGAAGGGTTGTGTTGCAGGTCACAACAGTTGAGTTGAGGGTCATGATGGCTCTCTTGGTCTGGAATGGATGGGGGAGGGGTGAGAATTTCGGTCACTGGGCTCAATCCCAGGAGGTGGGCAGTGCTCCTTTGTGAGGGGAAAGACAGAAGGGGTGCTAGGCGTTGCTCCACAGGAGAGCAGGGAAATCACACCAGACCCTACTTCCCTCCCAGAGCTGGGAAGGGAACCCAGGTGTCCTGGCTGCCAGCCTGCCTGTCCCTGTACTTGGTACCATCCTGTTGGCTCTCTTGAACCTCCTTTCCCTCTCCTCCACACACACTCACCCTTTCCATCAGTTCACAAGACAAGGAGAGACATAGGGGGTGGGGAGTGGGGGGCCTGGACACCTGGGTTCTATCCTAGCTTGCAAGGGAGCAGAATCTTGGGGGGATTGGGGGGGGAGAGGAATTGGGGATTAGGAGCTAGGATGCCTGGGCTCCCTTCTAGCTTGGGAAAGGGAGTGGGGTCTGGTGGGCTCAAGCAGGGGGCTGGGAGCCAGGATGCCTGGGTTCTCTCTCACTCTCCCAGTTCTAGGAAGAGGGGTGGGGTCTGGAGAGTGGGTGAGAGGGGTGCTGGGATGGCTGGGGTCTCTCAGGTCTGGAAGTGGCGGGGTTAGAACAAGATGGCTGGGAGCCAGGATGCCTGGGTTGTTTCCCGCTTTGTCTCTCAAAGTTTCCTATTATGGCCTGGCAAGGCAGTCAGGCCCAGGGCATTCCCGCCCTGGCAAGACTACACAAGTCCCTCTGGAATGCCGGCTACACCCCGCTCCGGAAGTGGGGGGCTCCCACACACACCCCCTAGTGCACCGCTGTGGCCAGGCTCCTGTGAGAAGCCGGGGGGCAGGAAGAGACTGGCTTTCCTGACAGGTTTGAGCCATCCTGTGGGGTGGGTGGGTGCAGGGGTATATTTTGGAGGTGCTGCACCCCCATTCTGAGGTGATGGGTGGGGGGACCCCAGGTGGGGAGAGAGGGTACTCTGGCTGTAATGCTGACTGGGGAGACCCCATAACAGGCCAGGAGGCAACCTCTTAAATGGTGGGGTCCCCAGAAGCATGGGGGGGAAGTGCACCATGAGTTTCTACACCCCTAGACTGCACTGCCTTTAAAAACCCCAATATGGGGCCAATCCAGAGGGAGGGGGGGGTCACTATAGAGGTGCAGAAGAAGGTGAGGAGTGGGGCACCCCACTGACTATAGGGGGCAAGCTATAGGGAAACAGCTCCAGATCAGGGCAAATATGGGGCAACAAAGAGGGGGCTGGGGGCCGCTTTCGGGGCGGAGTGTTGCGCAGGGAGACGCTTACCGGGGCTCAGCCGGTGGCCACAGCGCTCCAGCAGCGGGCGGCGGGACGAGGGCGCGGTCGCGTGCCGGGCTCGAGGTGCTCCATACTGTGTCTGTACTCGGTGCCTGCAGAAGGGTCAGTGCCCGCCGGCTCGGCGCGGCCCGCACATATAGAGCCGGGTGACGTCCGACGCGACGTCACGAAAGGAGTCACACACGGCCCCGGGGGAGGGGGGACAACAGCGCGGTCTCCATAGCAACGGCCCAGCCTCTGCCTCGCCTCACGGCAGCGCACCTCACCGCACAACCGCACAGCAACACCACAGCACACAGCCCTAACATCCCCATCCCACAAAACAATATACCACCCACTACACGACACAACACCAGCACATAGCCCCACACAACACCCTCCACACAGACCCACAGCATTGCACAACTCCACAACAACACGTAACTCTGACAGGTATACAGCTCCACATCGCACGGCCCAAGCCCAGGACAACACCACACAATGCACACTTACAACAACACAATCTCGACACATACTCACTCCACACAATGCCCACAATGCAGCACCATATAGCACCATGCAACACAATGCAACCGTACTACACGGATGGGACACAACCTCACAACACCATACAACCCACATAGAACAACACAACACCACCCCACCCTGCCCAGCACAACCTTACAGCAGCATAGCATCCACAGCAGCACCATGCAACCCCAGCACATACACAGTGCCATAGAGCAGCACAACACCTAAAAGGACACATACACAGCCCTAGATAGTGCAACACACACAGCAGAGTACACATAACACACACAAAACAACACAACATGGCATGTAACTACACTGTAGCATCACACACCTCTTGACACCCATATGCTCTGCACCCCTCAACACAACCCTGCAGTAAACCCCAGCATGTACACAATCCTACATGGTAAACTACAACTCCACAGGAGCATGCACAACACAGTGCTGGCACGCATACAATTGGACAGCAACACCTTACACAGCACAGCGCAGCACAACTCCACAGCAGTTCCCCACACAGCACAGTACCAACACATATGTAGTTCCCCACGTAGTCCAACACACACATACCAGCAGCCTGAAAGTACAGTCCAACTATACAACCCAGAACAACATCAATTGTGTAATAACACAGGCATCACACTGCCCTGCAATGATGCACTCTCACAAAATGTGGAATAAACACAATCTTTCACAAGACTGCAACCTCACATGGAATGAACTCAAGCCCAGTGGAGCACATCCACAACCCACATCTCATACTCACACTGAACACAAAGTGAATCATCATCCTGCCCCATTCCAGAAAGCAGAAACACAACAACACAAATTACACAACAGCATTCATACAGGTCCTGGAATACAGCACAAAGTGCCATGTGGGATTGACACAAACACGCTGCATGGCAGCACACAATGCAACAGGCAGTAATCCCATGATACACAACACATCACGAGACCACACACACAGCACTGTGTATATGAGCCAGGATGCCTGGGTTCTCTCCCAGCCCTGAGAGGGGAGTAGAAACCCAATGGGTTGGGCAGGGGGCTGGAAGCCATGATGCTGGAGTCCAATCTAGTTTTGGGAGTACAGATTGAGGCCAGTGGGGAGTTCCCAAAGGGCTTCCCCAGTTGTGGGGTGAAGGGTCCAGGACTTCCCCTGACCCCCACCCCCTCAGTTTTAGTTCCAGTTGTACTTTCACTTTTCAGTGGTGTTTTCTTTTACACCCACATTTCCATGTATCTAGCTTCTCTTTTTGCTTCCTCATGCCATAGCCTGTGATGTAGCAGACTGGGTGGGGCTAGGAGGCAGGACTCCTGGGTTCTATCCCCAGCTCTGCAGTACTGGCAGCCTCATCATGTCAAAAATCATGAGAAACTCTTAAAAATTAAGAGATTTAGAATGTAAATCATGAGATGCTATTTTTGAACTGTGTATGTTTGGGGAGGGTGTTATTTATGAAGGTGTGGGAGGCTGGCAGTGTGTGGGGGTTTGGAGACCTGGCAGGGTGTTCAGTACTGTGGGTCATGAGTGAGAGGCAGCAGCAGGACTGGGGTTGGGGGCTGCGGCTTGGAAGTGAGGGACAGACACACATGGCCGGACAGCTGCCCGCGGCTCTGTTGTATGATTCGCCCTGGCCCTGGGACTCCATTCACCCCAGCACCTGCCGGGCCTGCCCCACTCCCTCCTGTTAATCTGCCCCGCCCCGCCTTTCCCTCTCCCCCTGCCCCTTCTGCTCCACAGAATTACCAGCTTGGTGCTCTCTACACATCAGAAGAAAAATCCCAAGATTTGATCTCTGTATCAGGAGATCAGGAGTCCATTTGACTTGGAAATCAAGACTTGTACTTTTTTCTTGAAAGTTGGCATTACTGACTCTGGGAGAGCAGTGTGGGGCCAGCAGTGAGTTAATGGCAAGGTGGCAAGGGCCAGGACACTGGTTCTATGTAGGAGTTGCTTCCTGCTCTGTGAAATCAGGCAACCTCAGTTGTCCTCATCGCTGACCTATAGCAGGGGCCTCCAGGCCAGGGATGCTGTCCCTGAATCTCGATGTGATGGGAAGGGGGTCCCTGAGGTCCAGAGGCATAGCATCTACTTCTCCTCTCAAAGCCTGGCTGGAGAGTGCTAGGGCTAGAAAATCCTGAGGGCATTCAGCCATTGGGAGGCACCAGCTGTGCAGGGTTTAAGATGAGAAGGGGCAGTCACTGGGGAAGATGGGACTGCACCAGCTGGACGACTCATCACTGCCACTCTGGAAACAGAACCTAGGCATCCAGGCTCCCAACCCCTGCCCTGCTCTAGCCCACCAGCCTCCTTCCCCTCCCAGAGCTGGGATGGCACCTAGGAGTCTCATCTCCCAGCCCTCTTTGCTCTGAACCATAGCCCCTAATCCCCCTCCAGAGCTGGGGTCTCAGCTCCCAGCCTCCATTGCTCTAACCATTAGCCTCTGCTCCTGGCCTAAGCCCTCCGCCCATCCTGGTGTATGTGTCCGTGGGAGGAGACAGAGCTGAAATTCAATCTCTCAGCTCAGGCCTTGCCCCGGAGATCTGGGTACTGGCTCCTGGCTGGGATGGGAGGCACAGCTAAGAGAGAGAGCCTGGTGTAGAAAGACAGAGGGGTGTGCATGAGGATGGACAGACAGATAGAGGAGGTGGATGGAGACAGAGTTAGATAGAGGAGTTTATTGGGAAAGATGGATGGATAGAGAGGGAGAGAGGAGGTACAATAAATAGAGGGAGCATGGCAGAGAGAGAGAGCTGAAGAGAGATCAGTAAGGGGGGGTCTGTGGGGACGAATAGACAGACAGACACAGTGAGGCGTGTGTGGAAAGGAGCTGGGCTGGACCAGGGTGCATTCACAGGGACAGGCAGACAGACTTTGTTCAGTGCGGGGAGGGAGACGGGGAGTCAAGAGGACATGGGAAGAAGAAGACAGCAGGTGGGACAGAGGCAGAGGGGGCAGAGGTGGTGGAGATCAGTGGTACCCATGGGGCGGTACTGAGAATCATCCCACTGCCCCACTCCTACCCCCAGCTCTGGCCAGAGTGGCCCCAGGACATCAGGTAAGAGCCAGGCCTATCAGGGTCCCTGCATTCCCCCTGGGGCTTCTGGGGTGGGTTTTTCCTCCTGGTATATCTCTAGCTTCCTGGGGTGGTGGGGACAATGTGCATGAGGAGAAAAAAACCCAGGTGTCCAGGTTCCATGTCCTTCCATCATGCTCTGATCCCCCAGACCCTACTCCCCTCCCCAAGCTGGGAAAAAATTCAGGAGTCCTGGCTCCCAGCCCCCATCCCAGCTCTAACCCACCAGATCCCACTCCCCACTTACAGCTGAGACAGAACCCAGGGGTCCTGGCTCCCAGCCTCACCCTCCCCTATGTTCCCCCACTAGACCCCAGTTCAGTTTCAGAGCTAGATGGGGGCTGCCTGGCCCTCCTGCCCCAGTAAAGCTGGCAGTCAGGGGAGGAGGCTGTTGCTGGGGACTGGGGGGTGATGGGGGGAGCAGGAACTGAGGGAGGCAGAAACTGATTTGTACTTTGTGGAGTAGCAGTGAGGCCAGCTGGGAGTAGCCATTGGGGAATAGGAATGGGACAGGAGAACTGGGGGTTGACGGAAGAAAGGAACCCAGGCATCTTGGCTCCCAGTCCGTCCCCCAACCATACTATAACCCCCTTCCTGTAGTGGGAGAAAACCCAGGCGTCCTAACTCTCTGCCCTGGCTGCTAAAACCCAGCAGATGCTACTACCCTCCTGGAGCTGAGATAAAGACTCAGGTATCCAAGCCTCCAGCCCTTTCCTGTAACCCACCATGACTCAGACTCCTCTCAGAGCTGGAGGGGTGCCTAAGTTGTGGGCAAGGGTCTAAGTAGGGCTGCAGCTGCCCCTGGGAGGGGCTGGGGAGTTTCTCATGCCTTGGATTCCATCTGTGCATCTAAAGAGAAAAATGCTGCGAGCTTCCCCATAACTGCCCCCAGCCAGGATTCCCCCAGTTCTGTAAGCCCCCCTGCGCACACACACACACACACAGTACAACCCCCCACTTAGAACCCTGCTGCTGTGATCTTCCCCCCCAGCAGTGCCCACCCCCATCTGCTGCTGTGAGTTTTTCCACAGCAGTGCACCCATGTCAGGGAAGGAGTTAAGTCCAGACCCTCAGTGGCCCCTGACTGGGTGGGTCTGTGATAGATGAGGAATGCCTGGCTCCATGCTCGCCCCCACAGGCAGCTGGCCCTGGGGTCACAGCTGGTGTGCCTGAATGCCAGCCCGCTCTGGAAAAAAAACAGAGGCTCTCTTGTTGCCTCTCCCCTCCCCAAGCCTAACTCCATACCCACCCACCTCCGCCACACCCTGGTGGTTGCAGGGCCCTTCCCTGGCATGCACTGAGTTGAGCAGCCTCAGCTCCCTGCCTGAGTGAATGAGTTTTGTAGTAAGGGAGGGGCAGGGGGCAATTTGAGATGCTGGGATATACTGGGGAACAGGGCTGTGGCTCAGTGCTGGTTCCCAGGGCTGGGATATAGGGGAAATGGGGCTGTGTCCTGCTGCTGGGGTCCCACAGTTGAGATACAGCAGGGGACAGGGCTGTCTTAGTGCTGAGTCTCAGAGCTGGAATACAGCGAGGGATAGGACCATGTTTTGGTGCTGGGTCCCAGGCCTGCAATATAGTGGGGGATGAGGCTGTGTCTTGGTGCTGGGTCCCAAGGCTGGAATATACCAGGGACAGGGCCATGTCTTAGTGTTGGGGGTCCTGGAGTAGGTCTGGGTTTGTCAAGGAGTCTGCTGGGCCCCTCTCTGCCCTGGCACATGATCCCCAGCCCTCCCCCCATTTACATTCCCCACCCCCATGGTGTCCTGGGGTGCCTGCTTCCTCCACCCCCTACAAGTCACACCGCACAGATGAATGGGCCATTCAGGCCCTATCGCCCTCGGGGGTGGCAGAAATACTGTGCCCTGCCCTGTGCCTGTCTTGTTCCCTGCCCACGCACAATCCTGACCTCTGTGCCCCATGTCAGGATAGATACCAGGCTGTCTGCTTGCTGGGGACTTCAAGTTTCTCCACAGCAGTGCCCCCAGCTGGAGATTCCACCAGTGCTGTGAGCTTCACTACATCAGTGCCCCTAGCTGGGGAAGTCAGTGTGGTGAGCTTGCTTGCAGTAGTGCCCTGATCCATCTCCCCACTGGGTGCTCTCTTCCAGGGTCAAGCCAGCTGGGCACCATGTCTGACAGGGAGTGGCCTCGGAGTGGCCTCAGCCAGGCCAGCAGCATCCTCACCATCTCCTCTGTTACCCTGGGTGCCAAGGTGCGTGGGGCAGGGCAAGGGGCACCTTGCACTTTCCCAGGTTGGGGGCACAGTTGTGGTGGTGGAGTGGGAGCGTCTGCAGCCTCTGGAGCCCAAGGGGGGACTGTTACCCCTTGCAAACCAGAGATGCCTGTCCCTAACTCATGTCCCGTTCCTCGGGTCTTCCCCCTCCCCTATAGCTGAGTAAATATAGCTGAGGGGTATAGCCTTCCCCTCTGCCCTATTTGCGCCCCTGTGCCAGCCCATGCCCCTCTGGGGCTGGGGGTGTGGTTGGTGCCACCTAGTGAGAGGTGCACACATGCGTGTGCACACACACATAGTGGTGTGTGTGTGTATGCCCCTGAATAGGGGTGTGTATACACACATGAGCCTCCTAGTAGTGTGAATGTGTGTATGTGTCTTCTAATAGTGTATGTGTGTGTGTGTCTGTGCATATGCACACACATGTGTACACACCCCCTAGTGCTGTGTGTGTGTGTGTGAGCTCCCTAATGGGGGTCTGTGTATACCTCCTAGTGTTTGCGTGTGTGTGGGGGGTGGGATTGATTCACCTATTAACCCCTTGTTGCACACCTCCTAGCCCATCCGCTCTGTGCGAAGGGTCCACACCTTTGGGAAGAGGGGGAACTCCATCAAGAGGGATCCTAACTCTCCTGTGGTCATTCGGGGCTGGCTGTACAAGCAGGTATGTGGGGGGAGTGACTGGAGATGGGGAAGTGGGATATGGGGGTGGTAATTTAAGGGGGCTGATGAGTCAGAGGGCTTTATGGGTGCAAGTAGGGCAGAGAAGATGAGTAGGTGGGGCCAGGGGTAGGAAGGGAAAGGAGGCTGGGGGGGGTATGGGGATCTTCTAAAGTGGTTGGTGAGGGGCAAAGGCACTTTTCCTGGGGTGTTCCCAAGGCCTGCCCCTCACCCAGGCATCCTGGCTGCTCCTTCCAGGACAGCTCTGGCCTCAAGCTTTGGAAGCGCCGTTGGTTTGTCCTGTCTAATTACTGCCTCTTCTATTACCAAGGTAATGTGCCCCCCACCTCTCCCCAGGGAGGGAGGGCACCCCCAAGCAGGGGGCACTGTGGGGGTAGGACCTGGCAGGGATGGGGGCTGTATCCCCAGCAGGGGGTGCTGTGGGGAGCTGTGAGGCAGTACATCACATCCTTCTTATGCATTTCCTTTGGGGTCCCTCAGACAGCAGGGAGGAGATGGTCTTGGGCAGCATCCTCCTGCCCAGCTATGAGATCCGGATTCTTCCAAAGGAGGCCAAAAACCGGCGCTTTACCTTCAAGGTCAGTTTAATTGGGCAGGGGGCGGGTCCTGTCCTGAGCCCCAGCTTGAGCATGCCTCTGGGGATCCCCAGTTTTAAGAGACCTTGACACCCGGGCTCTTTCCCAGATCTGGAAGGACAGTGGCATTTGCTGGGTTAGATCAGGGTGGGGCCAGAAGCCAGGACTCCTGGGTTTTTTCCCAGCTCTGGGAAGGGAATGAGGCCTGGTGGGTTAGGGTGGAGCTGGGGGCCAGGATGCCTGTGTTCTTTCTCAGCTCTGGGAGAAGACCTGGGGCTGGTGGATTTGGAACAGTTGTGAGGCTGGGAGCCAGGACACCTGGGTTATTTCCAGGTCTGGTATGGCAGTGGGGTCTACTGGATTAGGGTGTGGGGGTAGGAGACCTGCCTAGGGGTCTGGCTAGCACAGCCCCTGTTAACCAACCTGCTGCCCTCACACTGCATCCCAGGCAGAGCATCCCGGCATGCGGACATACCACTTCAGCGCTGACACCCAGGAGGACATGAATGGCTGGGTCCGCGCCATGAGCCAGTCGGCAGCAGCAGAGAGCGACCACAGTACCTTGTAGGGCAGGGAGGCCTGATGGGGTAGAACAGGGGGCTGAGAGCCAGGACACCTGGGTTCTCTCTCCAGCTCCGGGAGGGGAGTGAGGTCCAGCGGGTTAGAGTGGATGTGTGGGTTCGTGGATGCCTGCATTGTCTGTTGAACATTCCCTCCTTCTGGCAGGAGCCGGGCCCCTGCTCTGCCCATATCTGTGCACCCCCAGGACAGGCTGTATGCTAGCTTCGAGGACGTCAAGCAGGCTGTGTCATCTCAGGCCCTGGCACCTGCCCCAAGTGCGGAGTCCCTAGAGATCGCCCATCTGGCACAGCCCCAGGACAGGGTCCACTCGTCCTCAGAGAGCCTGCCCCCAGCTGGCCATGGGGAAAATGGTGATGGGGGGTCTGTGCACAGCACCACGGCTGGACCCCCCAGCCCCACCAATGGGGAATGGGGCAGAGGGGAGGCAGCTGGGCAGAGGTGAGAGACACCAGCCCTGACCTGGGCCTCCAGAGGTGGGGGACAGGGTGCATTGTGCTGAGGGGCTATGGGGCAGGCTGTGGCTGGGGAGGGGGCGCCTGGCTGCTCTAGCAGGGGGCACTGTGGGAAGCGGGAGACACTTTTTACCCCTATTGACCCTTTCCTTTCTCTTTCTCTTCTCCCCAGCTCGCTCTGCTCCCAGACCCCCCCAGGCCAGGCACCCTCTGAACCTGAATCAGCTTCTGGGGAGCCCTACAGACCACCCACACCACAACAGCCCCCCTCCCCTGCCCTACCTCCATCTGACCCATCCCCTTACTCCCCAGTCTGGGACTCCCAACACCCCCCTGCAGTCCCATCCCCCTTTCTCTCGGCCCGTGCCTCCCACTCCTACTCCCTTCCCCCAACCCCTGTCGAGCTCTCCAAGGCCCCAGGGGCTCCCCCTGACCCCTCCACCCCTCCCCAGACCTGGCGCAGGGCTCGAGCAGCCCCTCTGGCTGCCTCCTGTGAAGAGCTCCCCATCCTGGCCCACCCCTGGCACAGTCGTGCCTTGGTGCGGCCCCATACCCCTGTGGGTCGGATGGACATTGCCCCAGGCTCCAAGACCTTGGGGGATCCCCAGGCTGTGGGTGGGACCAGGGGCAGGTCGACCCTGGGACACCCCCAGACCCCCTCGGAGCGCTACGACATCCTGCCCTATGAAGACCCCTATTCCCGGCCTCTGGGACGCTACCCCCGCAGCCCCTACCCCACCCAGGCGCGGCCAGGCACCCCAGCAGAAGAGCTCCAGGGGAACACAGGCACATTGGGCCTTAGCCTGGGGAGGCCGCACCGGGGCCGGGTAATGTGGGGTGCTTGGGGAAGGGTGCGGGGGGGCAGGGTCTGGGGTGTTGTGCTGTGAAGGATTGGAATGGGGGGCTGCACTACAGGGAACAGGGCTGGGGCTGGGTGTTGGTCAAGGGCTGTGTGTCAAGGTAGGGAGCTTTGTTTGGGGTCTGGTGGGGAGGTTGTTTCTCAGGGCAGGAGCCTGTGTGTCAGAGGCATTGGTAGGAGATGTTGCAGCTTGGGGAGCACTGGAGGGCTGTGGCATGGGACTGGGGGAGGGGTCTCAAGGAAGGGGTGTTCCTGGGAGCCCTCCTGACTTCTCCCTCTCCCTCCAGATCTCCGACTGGGCTTTCCCTTCCCCAGGGGGTGGCCCCCCTCGTGCCCACCTCCATGGCCGACTGGTGAGTCCCCCTGCCCACCTCCCTGTGTCCCCTTCCCCCCCCTCACCACTAACACTGTGCCCCACACTTTCTTCCCAGGTCACTCCTCATTCCACCTCCTCCAGCCTCCTCCACCTCCTGCCACTGCCCCCACCCCCCAGTCGCCCCTCCCTCCATGGGAAGAGACCTTTGCTGACCCACATGGTAGGTACCCCTCCCCTGCCTACGGGGACTTCACCTGCCCCTGCTACTGCCCTTTCCTGCCTCCATTTCCCCTTTCCATGCAGCCCCCTGTTCTGCCCTCTAAGGGAGCCTGGACTCCAGCTCTGTGGAAGGGAATAGGGGAGGGTCAGATACCTGGGTTCTCTGCTGCTCAGTCCCTTTCTCTCTCTCTCTCTCTCTCTCTCTCTAGCCCTGGAGTCTGGCCCCACTACTCAGGGATAGGAGCCACTTCCTGTCCCCACTTGGCTCTGAAGGTGACACAGATGTAAGTGTGTTGACTTCCTCCTGTTACAAAAGAAGTCTGTAGCATACTGGGTGGTATTATAAAAAAGCCAACCTTTGGGTTGTATTACCAGTAGCATCATTTGCAAATCAAGTGATTCTCCTACTCTGTTCAGGACTGGGGAGACTTCCCCTGGAGCACTGTGTCCAGTTCTAAACCCTGTGCTTCAAGAAGGATGTGGATAGATTGGAAACAGTCCAGTGCAGGGTGCCAAAAATGATGAGGGACTTGGGAGGCAAGACTGCTGAGGAAAAGCTGGAAGAATTAAGATTGTTTATTTTTGAGAAGAGAAGACAAAATGGGGATTTGGTCACAGCCTTCAAATACCTGAAGGGCAATTATGGAAAGGATAGAGATGAACTTTTCTCAGTGGCCACAAGGAACAGGACTAGGATAAATGGTCTCGAGCTGCAGCAGGTGGAATTGAGGTTGGAAAAGAAGAGGAACTTTCTGACTCTAAGGGTGGTCAAGCATTGGGACAGGCTGCCTGGAGAAGCTGAAACCTCTGTCCCTGGAATCTCTCAAGAGCAGGGTGGACAGACACGTGGCTGGGATGGCTTAGTCAGGGATGATCCTTCTTTGAGCAAAGGGCTGGATTAGCTGTGACCTCATAGATTTTATAAACATTAGGGGCTGGAAGGGACCTCATGAAATCGAGTCTAGTCCTCTTGCCATAGGAAGGCTGCCAGGATCAAATGATCCCAGCAAAATAAACATCCAAACGCCTTTTGAATGGTCCAGAGTAGGTGCTTGCACCACCTCCGGGAGGAGTCTGTTTCAGACCCTGGACACTTGGACTTAGGGTGGCCATAGAGGTACCTCAAGAATAGAGGACAATGCCCCTGCCCCACTCCCGCGCAGCCTCCTGAGGCTGGAGGGCCACAGCAAGCTCCTGCCAGTGGTGGTGGCAGGGGTGTGGTGGTGGCAAGCAGGGAGCTCTCACAGGTGGCCATGGCAATGTTGGTGGGGGAGGAGGATGCCACCAAGCACCGAAAAATATAGGACATAAAGGTGTCTGGTAGAGGACAGAGGACCAGAAAACTAGCTTGTCTATAAAACCAGACAAATTGCCACCCTACTCAGAATGTGAAGAAGTTTTTCCTTGTTCAATCTAAATCAGCCTTCTAGGATTTTGTGGCCATTGGACCTTGTTATTCCTTGGAGAGCTCTGGTGAACAACTGTTCTCCCAGGTTCTAATGCACTCCTCTTATGTACTTATAGGCTGCCACCAAGCCACCCCTGAGCCTTCTCTTCTCCAGGCTGAAGAGCCTCATGTCCCTCAGCCTCTCCTCATAAGGTTTGCTCTTTTGGCCTTTGATCATATGGGTGGCTGTCCTCTGGACTCTCTCGAGCATATCCGCATCCCTCCTGAGTGAGGGGCCCAAAACTGGATGCAGTACTCCAGTTGTGG
This sequence comes from Caiman crocodilus, assembly GCA_030014935.1. Classification (NCBI taxonomy): domain Eukaryota; kingdom Metazoa; phylum Chordata; order Crocodylia; family Alligatoridae; genus Caiman; species Caiman crocodilus. Next base: position 112,629,211 of record JAGPOW010000304.1, on the reverse strand, counting down.
CCTCACCAAGGCTGAGTAAAGCAGGAGGATGATGTCCCTGGTTTTGCTAGATCTATTTGAATTAAAAAGGCCGTGGGCCCAGCCCACTAAAAATCGGGGGCCACCACTGACTGGATGGCCAGAGCCTTTAAAAATTCAACTGATTATGGGGGACAAATCATAAGAAAACAGGGTATACATGTACAGGGTCAAAGGGCCAAAACAAGTGCTTCCTGGGGGGACACCGAGCAGAGCACACCAGACAGCACCCACTGGCCCTCAAACTCAGCTAGAGTGTTGGTAGCTACCACCCAGCGATGCTCCACCCAGAGACGTGCAAGCAGGACACCAAGGAAGAATGTCCCAAGGTCTCCAGGGACCTTCCCAGCCAGAGCGTCTTGCCTGGATAGCCAAATGGTGAGCTTGGCCAGAGCCAGGGGAGGTTGACCAGAAGGTCCCGGACCCCTGGATTTGCTAGAGATACATCGATGGATGCATGCCAGAGTTTGACTAGCTATGCTGGCCACAGCATTGCATTGATGGCTCATGTTCATTTTGTGGTCAATCAGGACCTCCAAGTCTCTTTTGGCCAAAGTTCTAGCGAGTATAGCACTGCTGACCTTATAAGTATGATGCTGGTTGTTCCTCCAAAGGCAGAGCACCCTGCAGTTCTCTACCGTAAATGCTATCAGGTTTTGGTCTGCTCACTTTACAAAGGTGTCCAGGTTGGTCTGTGTCCCCAGACCTTGTGAGGTCCCTTCCAGCTCAACTTTTCTATGATCCTATGACAGGGAACCAAGTGACACTTCCACCCTATTCAGCACTGGGGAAGCCTCCTTTGGAGCCCTGGGTGTAGTTTGGGGCCCTGCACTTCAAGAAAGATGTGGGCAGATTAGGAAGAGCCCAGCAGGGAGAAAAAAATAATCAGAGGCCTAGAAAGCAGGACTTAAAAGGTTGAAAGAGCTGTGACTGTTTAGTGTGGAGAAGAGAAAACTGAGGGGCCCCTGTCAGTTTTCTACTCAGGGCAGTGCAATGGTATAGGGAAGCAGTCCTGAAATCTGCCCCAACCCTGCACCCCAGCCTGTGATTATATAGGAAGTCTGACATGGGGCACAGTAAGTGTTGAGCAGATACCCCACTGCTTGCAACAGCACCTTGGCAAAGGGGTGTGCATCACATCAGCAGCAGGGTTGGGGCAGCTCCTCTGAGAATGAGAGATGTCAGTCACAGTGCCATCTAGAGGCTGCAGCTGGAATTGCATGTCATTCCCATGTGACCTTCCTTGTTCTCCCCTCAATGTAGGTCCTTCTGACCAAACTCTGCGGCCAAGACAAACTGCTCCGGAGCCTGTCGGAGGAGACAGGCCATCGACGGGCTGAGAAGGTAATTTAATGCCTGCGTCATCTCAGCACCTGGCAGGCGGCCCCATATAAACAGCCCCTCAATGCATTACACCCCAGAGGTGGCTGCATCTCAGTGCCCTACACCTCCCCCATGACAGGCAAGCTTTTACCCAGTGGTGGTGTATTTCGTTAGTACACGGACCTGCTTCCAGTGGAGGGAGTGCGCTGAATGCAGCCTGCCCAGGCCATGAAGAGCAAAGTGTGTATGTGGGGTATGGACCCCTTGATTGCTGGGTAGTTCTTAAAGGGAGCTGGAATTAGACTTGGGAGACTAGGTTTAGAGTTTTAGACTGTAGGTTTATATTGGACATCAGGAAAAACCTCTTCACTGTTAGAGCAGTGAGGCAATGGACTAGACTGCTTCGGGGAGCTGTGTGCTGTCCATCACTGAAGGGGTTCAAGGAGAGGTTGGACAGGTACTGGTCAAGGATGATCTAGGTGTAGCTCTGCCTGTGTTCTTCTATGGGGATTTTCCAGGCTTCTGGGCTTTGCTTGTTGCCCCCTCCCTGCCTTTCTGTTACATGTGTCAAGGTGTTTTTAAGCCTCCCTCAGAGACACTGGGTGTTGGCTGCAGCCAAGTCTGGGAATTGGGACTGGGCTGTGCCAATGCTCCTGCTGGAACTTCAACCTGTTGGCTAACGGGTCTTACCCTCCACTTAGGGTCAGCCTGATTGCTGTGTTTGGGGTCAGGAAGGAATTTTGCCCTGTGATCAGATTGGTGTGGATTTGGGAGAAAGAATATATTAACAACCTTTTACAGCAGCAGCATGTGATCCCCCGCTTTACCTGTGCCTGGTTAGGGTGTGATGTTTTGTCAGGGTTGATAGCAGTTTTACAAAGAGCTTAGATTATGGATTTGTACAAGGTCATTTAGATAGGGATGATCCTGCCTCAGGCAGGGGTTGGACTAGATCAGCATTTCTAAACCTGTGGGTCACTACCCAAAAGCAGGTTGCAAGAATATATGAAAGGGTCATGAACAAACTTTAAAAATGGATTCTCCTTTAAAAAAACCATGGGAAACCATGGCTTTTTCCTTGTAGGCTGGCAGAGTTCCACCCTTCCTCCCCTACATACCTACTCCCTGCCCCACACACTGGGGGGCAGGAGCCTGGGAGCAGGGGGCAGCAGGTCAGGAGTGAGGGGCACTGGGTTGGGATTGACCACTGATGTTTACAAATGGGTCCTGATACAGGAAAGGTTGAGAACCACTGGACTAGATGACCTTGGGGGGTCCCCTTCCATCCTTGCTTCTCTCTGATTTCTATGCAAGTCCACTCAGATGCTTGTGTCCCCTTGCCCCAGGGGTTAAATCAGCCTTGATCCCTTCCAGGAGAGGCTGGAGAAAGCCCTGGAAGTGACCCACCATCAGCTGGAAGACTTCAAAGGGCACGATCTGGCCACTGAAAAGATCTGGTACCAGCAGAGGCGGTTGCAAGACGAGCTGGTCCAAGTGAGAGCCCAGCTAAGTGACCTGGCACTGGTGAGAGAGAGAGAGTGTGAGTGTGTGTGTGTGTGTGTTGGGAGTGGGGGCTAAGCATGTTCCACCCCAGAGATGGCTGCATTGGTACCAGGCTTAGGGTCCTTATATGGGTAGCTCTCAAAATGCACCCCCACAAAAGCAGCTGTATCTCAGAGGCAAAGGAGGGATTCCCTGCACAAATAGCCCTCACCATGCTCCACCCCAGAGGTGGCTGCATGTCAGGCTGCACAAACAGCTTCTGTTTGCCCTCCAGGACAGTGAAAAGGCCTGGGCAGAGTATGCTGCTCTTGAAAATGAGCTACAGATGCTGAGAGAGACCCTGGCACAAATCTGGCACCTTGGGCACCCCCACGTGAGTCAGCCCCACATCTGAAGGGGTTAGGTTGCAGGATCACCTGCCTCATGGTCTCCCTGGGCAATCAGTGCTGGGAGCTGGGGTCTTGGAGGAAGCAGAGCAGAGGGGATCACTGGGGTGTCTGGGCCCAGCAGCACTAACACTGGAAAAGGCCATGATACCGGAATAGATGAACACAGGGTCCATGCCAGTGGAGAGGGTTCTGGGCTGAATGGGACCATTGGTCTTGCTTGGAGAGCAGGAAATACCAAGCTGGATGGAACCATTGCTGGGGGGCAGGGCCACTGCTGTGTGGGGCTAGATGGGACTCTTGCTGTGATACTAGGTCCTGGGTTGGATGAGACCATTGCTGTGATAGGGGAAGGTCTGGATGGACCTCTGTTGTAATGGGGTGGGGTGGTACTGGGCTGGATGGATCTATTGCTGTGAAAAGGGAAAAGGAGAGGGTTTTTGGGCTGGATGGGACCATTGCTTTGATGGTAGGTACAGAGTTCATAGATGTTAGGGTCAGAAGGGACCTCAGTAGGTTATTGAGTCTGGCCCCCTGCCTTGGGCAGGAAAGAGCGCTGGGGTCACCTGACCCCAGCTAGGTGCTTGTCCAGTCTTCTCTTGAAGACCCCCAAGGTAGGGGAGAGCACTGCTTCCCTTGAAAGCCCATTCCAGATTCTGGCAACCCTTACTGTGAAGTTATTTCTAGGGTCCAACCTAAAGTTGGATAGGATCAACTATTGCTGTGATGGTTTGGGGGATATACTGGGTTGACTGGGACCATTTCTTTGATGGTGGGGGTGGTGCTAGGCTGGACGGACCATTGCTATGATAATGAGGGGTACTGGGCTGGATGGGACCATTACTCTGATGAAGGATGAGGGTACTAGGCTGATTGAGCCCACTGTTGCAATGTAGAAGGGGGGTAGATACCAGGCTGGCTTTACCCGTCTGCCCTTTGTCTTCAGGAGCAGGAGGCCGCGCAGCAGGAGCTGTGGATGATTGAGGACATCCTGGCAGGGCTGAAAGCCCATGGTCCCCCCTGCCCTGTGCCAGACACCAGGAGATGCCCAGGTGCCAGAGCCCTCCCCAGAGTGCTGCAAGGGCACTGTGCTGTATGGGGCAGGAGCTGGGTGAAGGAGGGTGCTGTGTGCAGAGTGGGGTGGGGCACGGAGGCTGGGGACAAAGGGGGATGCTGACACTGGGTGGTCTTCTTTGCAGGGCTCTCCCCATCCACTTCCCCGGTCCTGGAGCATCGGGTCGGGTCAACTCCCAGCTCCTTCCCCTTCCAAGGACTGGAGGAACCCAGGGATCCCCAAGAGCTACTGCTAACGGTGAGGGCTGCTGTCCTGGAGCCTTGAGGTGGGTTGTGGGGGACAGGGTCACACAGGGGATCTCCTGTATCCTAGGTTCACTGTTGGGGGACGGGGGGAAACAGCCTCCAACACACCCCACCCCACCCCAGAGGCAGCTGCATCTCAGTGCCAGGTGAGGGAGCCCTGTAGGACCAGCTCTCCATGCACCACACACCAGAGGCTGCCACACCTCAGGGTGTCACCAAGCTGTTTCCGCTCCTTTTCCTGGTGAACTTGTAGGTTTCCGGAGTCACTCCCCACAAGCCGCCTCTTCCCCTGCCCCAATCCATGCCTGACCGTGAGCCTATGCTGGAGCCCACCAGGCGGATGAACCAACCAGCAGCTGGGCATGTAAGTAGCAGTAGGATGGGGCTGGAACACCCCTAGCCCTGCCAGTGCCAGTCTCTCTAGACCCACTCTCCCCAATCCTCACACCCCTGCCGGTGCTCTTCACTCCCAAATCACAGCCCCCTGCACCCCCACCCCACAGTCCTACAGGTACCCCTCATGCTCAGCCCCCTGCTCTTCCCCAACCCTGCTGGTGCCCCTCACTCCCAACCCATAGCTCCTTGCTGTCTCCATAGCCCTGGGTTCACCTTTCTGTTCCTCTGCAGAGCCCACCTGTCTCTGCAGTGTTTGGGGGAGCAACCTGGGGCTCAAGGCCCCCCCAGAGTCCTCCCAGAGGAGGGGCCAGATCACCAATCTCAGAGAGAGGGAGCCCCAGCCTCATTGCACCAGGTGGGTCTTTCACTTTTGCTGCTGACCCAGATTGGCATTAACCTCTTGTGCCCCAGCCCCTTTAACAACTTCTGCTCCTCTCCCTCCATAGGTCTTGGCTCCCAAACTGCTGCCCTCCATCTCCCACGGACCCCCAGCCCAGCATGTTATGAGCCATGGGAACAGAGACCAGTAGAGCTGCCTGCCAAGGTATGAGATACCTGGGTTCTAGCTGAACTTTAGGAGAGGAGTGGGGTCAGATGTGTTAGAGCAGAAGGGCCTGGGAGTCCAGACTCCTGGATTCTAGGCCAGCAGAGGGTGGACTATGAGGTCAAGTGGGTTAGAGCCAGGGGAGGGTAGGGGCTGGGAGTCTGGACATCTGGATTTTGTCCCAGGAGAAGGGGTCTAGCAAATCTGAGCAGGGGGCTGGGAGTCAGGATGCCTGAGTTCTAGCCCAACTGTGGGCAGGGAGTGGGGTCCAGTGGGTTAGACCTGGGGAGGAGCTGGGAACCCGGATGCCCGGGTCCCCTGCAGCACACCGATCCCCTGATGGCCTTCTCCTTGTGCCCTCCCACAGGTGAGTGTCCCTGTCCCCTCAACCCCGCACCGCACACGGATGAGTGCCCAGGAGCAGCTGGGGCGGATGCGGCGCCACCAGGAAGTGCAGCGGTCACAGGATGGAGGCAGGCCTAGCCCCCCAGGACCCCGGCGCAGCTCCCTCCGGGGCAGTGCCAGCCGAGTGGGTACACAGGCATTCTTGGCAGGGAGAGGGGATTCCATGCAGACAAGAGGCAGGGCTGCCTAGGGCCACACCCACTTCCCTTTAGGGTGGAGCATGCCAGAGACCAGGCCCCCTTATTCTGGAAGTGGGGCTGTCTCCTGACTCCTATACCCAGGACAATCCAGCTTCCCCCCACCCAACCCAGAGAGCCCAGGGGCCCTAGGTCAGCTGTAGGAGGGTAGTGGTGTCCAGTGGGCATGGAGCTTAAGTTAGGACACCTGGGTTCTCTCCCCAGCCCTGGGAGGACAGTATGACTGTTGGGTTTGGGGCTCAGACTAAGCTGAGTTCAGGTCCTGGCCAGGAGGATGCTCCTTATTCTACCCAGGCCCTTTCTCTCTGCGATGGCTTGTCCCCTTCCTTCCTGCCCCAGGAAATGGGCCTGGCCTCACTGCACCCCACAGATTAAGGGAGCCCCAACCCTGCTGTCTGCCTGGAGGACCTCTTAAATTACTAGCCTCCCCTGCCCAGTCCAGCCCTGCCCACCCTGCAACAAGAGCTGAAGCAGGGGGACCCTGAGAGAAAGATTGGGGAGGAGGATCTGGGATGGGAACTGAGGGGGGCAGGGGTGAGACCATATGTGGTGGAAGGGCTATAGGGATGCAAGGAACTCTGGGCATGGGGGGAGAAGATGTGGGGGTAAAGTATATGGGATGCATAAGGCTCTGGGCATGGGGGCAGGGGAACTGTGGTGTGTGAGGGGTGGCTTATGGGGTACATGAGCCCCTGGCATGAGTGTGGGGGGACCATGGTGTGAGTACGGGGTATAAAATAAGCGGGGGCACAGAGCCCTGCGTGTGGCAGGGCACAGCATCCTGGGCATGGAGGCAGGGGACCTGTAGCATGGAGAGAGAGGATACAGGCTCCATGGAGGTTGGAGCATGGAGGTTGGAGGGACCATAGTGTGGGGGGAAGGGTTATGAGGCTACATAGACCCATGGGCATGATGTGGGGCAGTGAGGGGAAGGGTTTTATGGGCAGGGAGGGGCCTAGAGCATTGGGAGAGGCCCATCAGGGTATCATGACTTGTCCCTCCACTCTAAAATTTCCCCACCTTCACCAGCTACCCCTCCTGGTCCCACCCCACAACCCAGGCCCAGAGCCAGCCCAGCCCTGCAGGGGGGGCGTGAATGGGGGTCCCTGGGGTCCCTGTGTCCCAGGGGCCAAGAGAGATCAGCAGCGGATTGTCAGCCTGTCCTATACCCTGGCAAGCGAGGCCTCTCAACGCAGCAAACTCATCACAGGTAACAGGTTGAGCCTCTGAGACACTGGGGTTCTAGCCCAGCTCTGGGAGGGGAGAGTAGGACCTGGTGGTTGGAGCAGGGGGGTAGGTTGGGAGCCAGGACATCTGGGTTCCAGTGAACACTGGGACAGGAGAGTGAGGCCTAGTGGGTTGGAGCAGGGGGTTGGGGAGGAACTGGGACTTAGGGCGCCTGAGTTCCAGCTCCCCCTCATCTCTCCCAGTGGCCTTCCTTTCCTCCCTTACTGACCCCCCCCTCCCATCAGGGCTGTGAAAACAGCCAGGCAAGTGAAGCAAAAAATGCCTGGAACATGTCCCAGCTGTCAGGGAAATTCCTGATTCCTGACAGCAGCTCCCAAGGAGGAAGAGACAGGTGGAGGCAATAGGGGCAGCAGGGCAGATAAAAGGTCCCTTCTCCTCTCTGTGTATTCCCAGCCCTCAACAGGCTCCACCCCAGAGCCAGCTGCATCTCAGCCCTGGACACTCTATAGGGGGTGCTCTATAACCAGCCCTTGGTGTATCCTACCCGAGAAGTGGCCACATGCCAGGCTCCAGACAGGAGGGGTGACCCTGCCTTGTTTCTCTCTGCAGGAAGGACCCCGCATGAGCCCCAGCCTGGGGGACTCAAGCCCCACTCAGAACCCCACCAAGAGCAACTAGATGCACTGACCAATCAGCATCTCATGCTTTCTGCCACACGCATCCATGGGGAATACCAGGCCAATCACATTGTGGCTGAGAGAGACTGCTCCCCCAATCAGTGTGCAGTGTTTCCTATCAGCACAGGGCTAGGGTCAGGAGCAGACAATCAGGGATCACCTCTGTCTTGGAACTCTGATTGGGCATTGCCCATTCTTGAGGTGTCCAGTCAGACATCAGCTTTGTCTGAGATGCCCAATCAGGTGTCACCATCTGGGACAGAGGCAACCAATCAAGCTTCATCCATGCCTGATACATTGCTGCCTGAACCAACCAATCAGGTGTCAGTTTCACCTGAGTTATCCAATCAGGTGTCCTCTCCTGCACCATCCAGTCCTGCCACCGCAAGGGATTATGGGGAGCAAAGGATTGTAGGAAATGAGGGTTTGGTTAATAGTGGGTATCGGGGGCAGAGTGCGGGCCCCAAACCCAGCCAGGTGAGAGTGCACCTAAGTGAAGTCAGCCAGCCAATCAGAATTACGCTGCTCCAGTCTAGCTTCTAGCCCATTGGCTGTGGAGTGGGGTTAAATCCTGCCCTCAGGGCGCCCCCAGAGGAGGATGCAGTGCTGAAGTCCTAGGTGGGACTTTCCCAAGTCCACTGGGGATGTGAGGGGGAGAGGGAAGACAGGCTGGGGGAGTTTTGGGGGCCTCGATATCCCCAACCAAGGGGGCTGGGAGAAGCACTCCATGTGGGATCTTGTTGCCCTCTCCCCAGTTCTGCATTGAATAAGGGCACCATCCTTTTCCCTTCCCTGTGGTCAGGCATGGAAACACAGCCCCGTCCACCCTGGAGCTGAGGGTCACTCTATTTGCCATGAAGAGAGGGCCACTGGGGACCCCCAAGTATTCCCCTGCTTGACTGGTGCCCCTCAACACCTTCCCTTCAGCTTCTGCCAGGAAGCCCTGCCCTTCCGGCAGTGTCCCTCACTCTTCACCTGCACCTCCCTTCCCCTCCCCCACCACTCTGCTGGTATCCCTTGCTCCCAACCCACAGCTCTCTGCCATCTCAGCCCTGCCTCCATCTCTTGCTGACTGCGCTAGCCAGAGAGCTGAGATCAGCATCTAGAAGGAAGAGGAAGTTCATGGGATCCATCATCCTCCCTAGTTCCCACCCTCTGCATTTCCAGACCTGGTGCTTGGAGCCAGACAGATTTGTCCAAACATGTCTGGGATGGTGCAAACAACCCCCGCACTCCAGTTGGAGACCTGTGGGTGTGATGAAAAGGTGCGGTGGAGCATGGGATGCTGAGGAAGCTTTTCTAATACAGGCAGCTTCTGTGGCATCTCAATGCCAGAAGGGGTGCCCTGTATAACCAACCCCCAACATGCCCCACCTCAGAGCCAACTGCATCTCAACCCTGCGTGAATGGACTCCTGGATAAACAGCTGCCCCCTAACCCCAAAGGTACTGGGAACCCAACCCAGCCTTAGCAGGCAAATGTATTCAATAAAGTTTGTGCTGTTCAGCTCTGTGTCCTGATCTTTCCCAAAGCAAATCCCCATCCAAAAAGCGCTGTATCCCAGGGATGCTCAATTCCTGGCCCATAGGCAAAATTTGCCTGTGGAGTTGTGTCATTTGGCTGCAGGGCTTCTTAATGGGTCTGAAAGTTTGGCCAGCAGGGAGCGGTGGCTACATTAAACACCGCTCCCCTGACTGACCCTGTGTACTAGATAGGGCACATATAGTTGATTTGGATGGTGCTGGGGCCAATCTGGGCAGCATAGGGCTGATCAGAGTAATGTAGGACCCCCAATCTTGGCATGTGGTGCTCAATCTAGCTTCATGCCAGTCACCCAGCTCATGGGGCCACAAGGTAGAGCATAGAATCAGAGAAATTGGGCTGGAAGGGACCTGCACAGCCAGTTCCTGCCAACTGCCTCCCTCCATGCTGTCCCCTGCTGGGGTTGGAGGGTTGGAATAGGGGAGTGCTTCCTCTTACATTACTCCCCACAGAGCCCCACCTCAGGAGAGACCAGACCTGTGTATCATAGAATTGTAGAGAAGCAGGGCTGGAAGGGACCTCTGGAGGTCCTCTAGTCCAATCCCCACCTGATCCAAGCCATCCTATGCAAATCCACAGTCTAACCTATTCATAAAACTACTTTTGTTTTAATGGAAAATTTTTCATGTTCTAAGCCAAATCAATTCCAAATCCGTGAATCATTCAAGATACATATGGCCTTATTACCAACAAACATCCTTTACCCCAATCTGGGGCTTCAGATGTTTCAAAATCATTTGGCAGGTGTCCTACATGCAGGCCCAAGCCCAGAGGCTTGGGGATTTGTATATCCCCAAGTTTGCTTGCCCTCGGCTATATGGCTGCAGGAGCATACTGAGGAGTCTCCCTACTATAAGCCAAGATCTTCCCACTGGAAATGTAAGTGGGAGGGTAACTATATTACCTCCACCCAGGTAATATCCCTCTCACTGGGAAAACCACTGTGGTGATCATGGTACTTCCCCTGTCAGAAGTGTCAGCCATGACCAAAACAAGACATAACACCCAAACTTGCTGCAGGTAAAGAAGGACTGCAGTAGCCAACATTTTGCTGCTGTGAAGGGATAATATATGTTCTCCTCAGGAAAAGGGCCAGACCTCCTGCTACAGCAGAAGGCAACAACCCCCATAGTCCTCACCAATCTGACCATGGGGTAAAATTCCTTCCTGACCTCAAATACAGCAGTCGATCTGACCCTGAGTGGAGGGGCAAGACCCTCTAGCCAGAAGCCTCTGGCTTTAAGTCCTAGCAGGAACACTGGCGCAGCCCAATCCCAATCCCCAGCATTGGCTGCAGCGAACATGCAGTACCTCTGAGGAAGGCTTTTTAAAAACACCCGGACACACATAGCAGAAAGGTAGGAGCAACCAGCAAAGCCCGGAAAACCCCCAGAGCAGAACACAGGCAGAGCTACACCTAGATCATTCCTGACCAGTGCCTGTCCAACCTCTCCTTGAGCCCCTTCAGGGATGGGGAGCATACAGCTCCCCTAGGCAGTCTAGTCCACAGCTTCACTGCTCTAACAGTAAAAAGTTTTTTTCTGATAGCCAATTGAAACCTAAGTCTCCTGCTCTCTGAGTCCAATTCCATGCCCCTATAAGAACCAGCCCAGCAATCAAGGGGTTCACCCCCCTCCCCATGCCCCAGACCAATTGCATTCCTCCCACTCCCTTTGCTAGAAGCAGGTCAGTGTGTTATGCTCCAGCCCAAGTCTGGATTCGTTACCCGGTATGCGTGAGCCAATATACGAATACCAGTTGGAAGTTTGAAAGAAAAGAAAGTTTTTATTGC
>JAGPOW010000304.1:112556192-112613234 GCA_030014935.1 Caiman crocodilus | reverse complement strand
AAGGCATGATGGGCTGGAGGTACTAATTGATGATGCCTGATACCCATGAGACATGGTTTGGTTGTGGGGGAAGCTGGAGGTTATGATTAATGGTCTTAAGGCTTTTTAGTGCTATGGGGCATGGAAAGGACCAGGAAGGCCATGGGTGGTACCTGCAGGGCACAGAGAGGGCCAACTGGGCATAGAATAATTGGGTTGTAGAGAGAGGGTCCAAAGAGTGACAGTAGGACTGAGAGTCTGGTTGGGTTGACAGAAGGCAGCCAGGATTACTCCAGCATTCAGGGTGGTGTCCCAGTCCATATACATCGAGGCATAGCAGGTGAAATAATGTAAAAAGACACCGAGGAGCTGGAGTGAGGCAGGTTTTAAGTCAGACCTGTTACAACGGGGGGCAGCTTCCGGGTGTGTCACATGTTTCTGTGGTGGGGACTGGTGGTCCTGAGAGGTGGGATGCACTCGGCAGAAAGGGGAGAAGTCACCTGACTTGGTTCTCTCTAATGCTACCCCCTTGCCCTTTCCCCAGATCCACCTGAGCAAGAAATTGATGACATCAGCCCCCAGAAGTTTCGGGAGCTCCTCGAGATCAATCTCATTGGCTATTTCTTGATGGCAAAGGTGAGGAAGAACTCCATGCCCCCACCCCAGGGGTACCCGATTCTACCCCAGAGGTAGCATTTCAGCAGTGGGCAAGGGGGGGTCCCTGAATAATCAGTCCCCCAGCATGCTTCATCCCAGAGGTGGCTGTGTTTATCCTCCCCAACACCATCTTCCTGTGCAGTTTGCCCTACCTCACCTTCGGAAGACTCAGGGAAACATCATCAACATCTCCAGCCTTGTTGGTGTCTTTGGGCAGAGACATGCTATTCCATATGTAGCTACGAAGGTACAACCTGAACCTAGTTAGAATGCACTAGCCCCACTTGTCAGTGAGCTGGGGGGAGAAACCAGGTGTTCTAGCTCCCAGCTTCTCCCAGCTCTAACCCACTAGACCCCACTCCCTTCCCAGAGCTGGGGTACAACCCAGGTGTCCTCGCTCCTAGCTTGGCTGCTGTAACTCACCAGGCACTACTTGGTTCCCAGAGCTGGGATAGATCCAAGGCATCCCAGTTCCCTACTTTAACACATGTTGATCAAAGAGTTTTGAGTCTGGGTGTATTCCAGAATCTCCCCCAACCCTGAGGCCAGATGGGGGCAAAGTTGCCCTTCCCTGCACTCATACATCTGCCCAGAGCCCCCAACCCTTTTCTGTCCACAGGGCGCAGTGACAGCGATGACCAAAGCTATGGCTATTGATGAGAGCAGATATGATGTGAGGGTAAACAGGTACTACTGGGGCACTACTGAGGGGGAAGCTCACAGCACTGAAGGAGACCCCAGCGGAGGGGTAGTGGGGGGAAGCTTGCAGCACTGGGGGAATTATTGGCTGGGGACATTGCTGGGGGAAGTTCACAACACTGTTGCTGTCACAGCACATAGGGGAGGGAGTAGGTTCCTCCAGGGAGGGCACTGAAATGTTGTTGTGTCAGTCTGTCCCTTCCCCCCCCACCCCCAGCATTTCTCCTGGAAACATCTGGACCCCAATGTGGGCAGAGCTTGCCAGGCAGACAGCCAATCCTAAGGCCATGATCCAAGCTGGCAAGGAAGCCCAGGCAAGTAGGAGAAGTGGCAGGGGGGTCTTAATGGTAGGGTTCCCTCTAGACTAGATGCTGGGGCTTACTGGAAAGAGGGGCTTTTCAGGGGAGAAGCTTGGGGGATCTGGGGGTAAGGGGTTGGGGGCTCTTGATGGAGCTCTTTGGGGACTATGGAGGTGTGTTTTGTGGGGGGCAAAAGGGGGAGGCTGGTTTGGGGCTTCACAGGGGCCCCGGGACCTCCATGACTTGGTGGCTAGTGAGATGCTGCTGTATGTTGGGGTACAGAGAGGGGGGCCCTGCCTTTCCCAGAGTCTGGAGAGAGCCAGGATCTGTTGTTTGGGATGGACACCTGGGTTTTCTCCCAGCTAAGAGAAGGGAGTAAGGTTTGGTGGGATAGTGGTGAGGGCTGGAAGCCAGGTCACCTGGGTTCTCTCCCAGCTCTGGAAAGGGGGCTTGGGGAAGCAGGGGGCAGGCCATCTCAATGTTGGGGGCCAAAGCAGTTCTAGGAGAAATTGGTGCTGTCTCTCTGGGTGTTTTGGAGGGGCAGGGAGGGGATCAGGACCTGTATTTGGTGGTGGGTGGTCAGAGTGGGAGCCAAGCTGCCTCCATTATGGGGGCCTGGGAAGAGCCAGGGCTGTAGTTCAGAGATTCAGGGGACCAGGAGGTTCCAGGCTGTCCCAGTCTGGGGCTGGAGTGATTCTAGGGTGTATGTGGTTGCCAGACCCCTGGGTTTGGGGATGACAAAGCCTCTATTTGGGGGTTCACAGTGGGAGCCAGGGACCGTAGCTCTAGGGTTCCTGTAAGGGCCAGGATCTGTGGTTTGGGGGTTCTAGGCTAGGGCACCGGTGGGGCTCAGACTATCCCAGCAGCCTATGGGGTACCTGGCTTTCAGGGGGTGAGTACTGCTGTGTGATATGTGCTCCTCCACCTTCTCTAGCTCCTGGCTCGCATGGGCACGCCCAAGGAGTGTGCCAGGGCCGTGCTGTACCTAGCTGCTGACGCCACCTTCTGCACGGGCATCGACTTGCTGCTGAGCGGAGGCGCAGAGCTGGGCTACGGCCCCAAGAGCCAGCCCACCGCCTCCTAGGAGCTGTGGGTCAGGGAGGTAGAGGGGGCATGCCTAAGTTTCCTCCTTTGGGCCCTGACCTAGTAATTTCAAATGAATGCTCCAAAGTGAATTGGCACTATCTGCTGTGCATGCCCCCTCTTCCAGACCCTGCTTCCTCCCAGAGCTGGGGGAGAACCCAGGTGTCTTGGTTCCCAGCTCTACCATTCCCTCCTCCTTCCCATTGTTGGAGGGAGAACTCTGGTGTCCTGGCTCTGAGTCCATCCTGCTGTTCCCCACCAGACCCTGCTCCCCTCCCAAAGCTAGGAGAGAACCCAGGAATCCTGGCTCACTTTAGCTGCACAAAACCCACTGCTGTCTCCTCGCCCTCTACCCCCCAACCCCACTCGGATCCCCCCAGATTGCTTTAACACTCTATTCATCAGGAAGGGACCATGTCAAGGGAATCAAACAAGCAGGGTCCTATGGAGAGAGACAGTGGGGGATCGGGGGGGCAAGTCTGGGCCTCTGGCCTCAGTTTCCCCAGCTTTGGCCTGCTTTAATGAGCAGCTCCTTGAGGGTGGCATGTATTACAGCCTGCATAGGTGGGGGCACCCATCTCAAGAGGAGGGTGGAGGTTCTGCTCTGCCTAGGGCATGTCAGTTTTACTCAAGGGGACCCTGTGCTGTGTCTGGGGCAGGTAGGGGGCACCCTGCTCTCTGCCTAGGGACTACTACTTGGCACAGGGCACCCCATGCTTGGTCAGGGGTCCTATTCAGGTGACAAATGGACTGCTACCTCTACAGCTGCCTATACGCACCCAAATGCAATAGCTCTTCTCTGCCGTGAGGTTTTTTGATGGGAGAAGCCGGCGTCTTCCCCTATGCCTTTGCCTCCTGGATGTCCTGGTGAGGTTGGAACTGGCTGTGAGTCCAGATCAGCAAAACCCCAAGTGCCTTTGACAGTCATCAAGGTGCCAGAGAGCAAATCTGGCTGTCTTGGTGCCAGGCATGGAGGGGTGGAGGGGGTCCTCCAGGTGGGGCAGGGGGTAGCACCCCCGACCATACATGTCAGCTACTCAATAAAGATGATCTGCCAGTCAGTCTTGTGATCTAAGTTTTATTGGGTACCTGGAGAGGGGGGTATCTCCTCCCAGCTGAGGGAGTATCCTCACTGGTGAATTGCACAATAAATGTAGATGGGCTCCATATGCAAAACAAGGATCACACTCCAGCAGCTGCAAAAAAGAGCTGACCAGCTACAGAGTCAGCACTTGAACGGGTGTAAAGCAGACCAGGTTCTTTGGGTAGATGGGAGCTCTTCTATTAAACCAACTAGGGAGTTGGACAAATTGTTCTTTGCAAGCTTTTGGGCACAAACACTCTTTTTCAGGCAGAGGGAGTCTGAACACCTGAAGAAGGACATTTGTGCCAGAAAGCTTGCAAAGAGCAATTTTTCCAAGTAGTTAGTCTAATAAAAGAGATCACCTCTACCCAAAGACCCTTATCTGCCAGTATCTTACAACCAGCACCCCTGGAAAGGGGGAGCAGCTGAGCTCTTACTGCTGGTTTCCAACTAGCTTTCATTGGAGCCTGTGGCAGCCCCTCACCACAGGGACTGGGGCTTATGTCCGACCAGCCCCAGCCCGGTGCAGGCTAATCCCAGCCCCAGGGAGGTCCTCCCGCTGCTAGCGAGGCCGAAGGCTGCTCCAGAAATCAATAAGCTCAATTACGCTCCCCTTTGTGCTCCAGGAACGGTGATTAAGGGCTGGAAATGGAGCCCAGGGAGCAATTAGCAGGCACGCGTGGGGCTGCCCGGGGGGATGGATGCTGCTCGGGGAGGGCAGGGCCGCCCCCACCAAGGGCCCCTTGTCTCTGCCTAGGTCTTTTGTGAGGGGCCTGCGGGCTTCCCCCAAAGCAGTGTCTTCCCCCGGCCTGCAGCTGTCGGTGGGGGGCGGGGGGCAGGCCGTCCCCCATGCTTGGGGGGAGGGAGGGGGTACCAGTCCTCGGCTCCCATTGGCTGCTGGGGTGGGAGTGGGAGCGACGGGATGATCTGATTGGCCAGGCTCCCTCACGCCCCCCTCCTCTCAGGAAAATATGATCGGGGGTAGGGCCCCCCCTGCCCCGCCCTCCGTTGGAGGAGGGGGGCGTCTCGGGGCGGGGCCAGGCTGGGGGCGGGGCCACGAGGAAGGGCCGCGGCTCCTTTGGGCGCCCGTTATTGGGGGAGGCTAGTAGGGGGCGGGTCTCCGCTGCGGGTGCCCTCTGCCATTGGCGGAGACTCTCGGGGGGGCGGGTCCTTATTGGGCG
Source organism: Caiman crocodilus (assembly GCA_030014935.1). NCBI lineage: Eukaryota > Metazoa > Chordata > Crocodylia > Alligatoridae > Caiman > Caiman crocodilus. Next base: position 112,608,252 of record JAGPOW010000304.1, on the reverse strand, counting down.
ACGGGGAGGGGGTGTGGCCAGGCCGTGGCAGGGCGGGGGGGAATTGGCGGTGACACCGGCCATGGCAGCAGTGGCAGCGCCGGGGACCTGGGCCCGTGCCCGGCTCGGGGTGAGTGCAGGTGGCCGGGCCGGGAGTGAGGGCACCGGCTCAGTCCCGGCTCGGGTTGCACCTCTAACCGCTCCCCGCTCGGAGCCACGCACTCCCGCCCCGTGCCCTGCCGTGGTGCTGCGCGGGGCCGGACCGGCCGTGCTCACCTCCGCCCGCATCGGATCCTGCTCCGCACCTGTCCCGGGGGAGCCGCGGCCCTGCGGGGACAGAAGGGGCGAAGTGGCAGGAGCCTCCCGGGGCGGGGACCGTGGGGCCCAGGGGAGGCCCGGAGAAGGGCGAGGGGGGACACAGGCTGAAACTGAGTCTGGGCTCCCCCCGGCAGTGGGGCATCGGCTGGGACAGGCAGGTTCACGTGGGGAAGGTGTCCTGGGCACTTTACACCAGGGCTGGCAGAGCAGGGGCTGCGGGTTGGAAGTGAGGGGCACCCTATGCCCTGCCAGTGCCCCTTGCTCCCGACCCACAGTCTCCGCACCTCCCAGCACCCTTCACTCCTCTTGGCAGGGCTGCTAACAGCAGAGGCTGAGTCTTTCCAGCTCATGTTGTGTGTGATATGACAGGCACAGGGCAGGGGCCTTGTGGGGCAGCAGGAGTCCCAGGGTATACACTGCCTCGGGCCCTGGGTCCTCACCCAGCACTTGGCCCCTGGTGCTGGGTGTGGGGGGTGGGGCCTGTGGTGCCTCCTGGCTCCTAGCAGCTGCTGGTGGTTCCCAGTGGATTCATTTCAAGCCCTGGAGTCTGAGCCCTTCCCCTCCTGGAGCTGGATTAGAGCCAGGTGTCCTGCCTGCCCTTGCTCTTACTCAGGAGGAGCCTGGTTCCTGCCCACAGCTGGGAGTGAGCCCAGGAGTCCTGGCTCCTAGCCCTGCTCTCTGCTCTAAGGCCCCCAGACTCACTCTCCTCCCAGCGCTGGGGGAGAACCCAGGCATCCCGGCTCCCAGATCCTCCTGCTTTAACCTCCCAGACTGGCTCCTTTCCCAGACCTGGGAAACAACCCAGGTGTCCAGGCTCCCAGCACCTTGCTCAACACCCCCCAGACCCTTGACCCTCACCTCCCAGAGCTGGGATCCTGGATGCCTGGGTTCCATCCCAGTTCTGGAAAGGGAGCAGGTCTGGAGCGTGTAAAGCAGGGGTGGGCAAAATGTGGCCCGTCAGGCCATTCTATCTGGCCTTCAGGGCCCCTAAAAAATTTGGAAAATTAATATTTATCTGCCCCCAGCTGCCTATCATGTGGCCCTTGATGGCTTCCCAAAACTCAGTAAGTGGCCCTTTTGCCCAAAACAATTGCCCATCTCTGGTATAGAGTGAGGGGCTAGGAACCTGGACACCTGGGTTATATCCCAGCACCTTGCTCAACATCCCCCTCACCCAGACCCAGTTTCCTCCTAGAGCTGGGAAAGAACCCAGGTGTTCAGACTCCTAAGCCTCACTCTATGCTGTAGTTTCAAACCTTTTTCTCCCCACTTTCTTCTTATTTCTTTCCTGGAAATTAAACTGCTGCCCCCACTTTCCTTGGGACCCAGGTGTCCTGGTCCTGATCTCCACCCCCCTACACCATGTAGTCTCCTGCTATGACAAGTCCCACAAATGGCCTAATGGTGGGAGATGGGTGAGGGCAGTGCTCCATTGTGGATCTGTGTTCATGTGCAGGGGAAAAGTGCTGTGACTTGGGGAGGGGGTGGGGAGGAAGGAACCCAGGTGTCTGGGGCAGGGGGAAGAACCATGGGTCCAAGAGGGGTGTGGGAGTCAGACTGGGAACCCAGGTGTTCAGGGTGGGAAAGAAACTTCCCTTTCGCCCCAAGGGAGGGATGGAGGTGAAAGAACAGATCATGAACCCAGGCATCTGGGAAGAGAAAGCCATTTGCCATGATCCCCAGTGAGGGGATGAACCCAAAGGAGGGGAAATGAGTGGCCCCAGGAACCCAGTCATCTGGGACCATGGGCAAACAGCTTACCGTAGACCCAGGTATCTGGCAGGCATTGTTGGCAGGGGGGCTGAGTCCCGCTTTGCTCTGTGCGTGTCTGGCTGCTGCATGGCCCACAAGTCCCTGCAGCTCTGCGAGTCCTGGGCCAGCCCAGGCAAAGTCCAGGCCGGGGGCATGGGGGAGGCACTGGCACCACAGAGCTGGGGGGAGGGTAGTCCCCACACTAGGCAGGCAGGTCCTCCTGCATACCCAATGGAGCCTTTTGTGTGAAGGCAAGCGGTGGAAATAGAGAGAACCCAGGGGTCTGGGCTCCCACCCACTGCCCTAATGGCAGGCCCTGCTCCCCTCCCACAGTGGGGTAGAATGCAGGTGTCCGGGCTCCCGGTCCTCCAGCTCTAACCCACCAGAGCCCACTCCATGCCCAGCACTGTGAGCAGCACCCAGGTGTCTGGGCTCCCGGTTCCCAGCTCTCACCTCCTAGCGCTGCAGACAGAACCCAGGTGTCCAGTCTCCCTGCTCAGCTGACTGGACTCTGCCCTGGCCCCAGAGCACCTTGGGAAGCCCCCTCACAGGCTCCCAGCAGCCCTGGCTCTGGACTGTGGCCCCTGACCTGGGGCTGGGGGTTACATATTAACCAGCCTGTTTGTTTTGATGGAATCAGCAGCCTGGGCTGTGCTCATACAGGGGCACTAGGTGGCGCTGTGCTTTGAGGGGGTGGGGGGCACTAGGGGCGGGGCACTAGGGGGCTGTGACAAGAGGCTGTGACCCCCACATCATCTGCCTGTCTCCCCCAGGTGCTGCCAGGACAGGTTTGTGCTGCCCTCACAGCCCTGCTTGGATCCCAGAGACCCTTCAGCAGCGTCTTTAAGGTGAGACTCCCCCCAGACACCTGGGTTCTCCTAGCTTGGGCAGGGGAGCAAGGTCTGATGGGGTAGAGCAGGGGGGCTGGTATCAGGCTTCCTGGGTTCTATCCCAGCACTGCGAGGGGAGCAGAGTCTGGTGGATTAGAGCAAGGGACCTGTGAGTCGGGACTCTTGGGGTCTCTACCTGCTCCAGCAAGGGGTGAGTGTGGCTGCCAGCTGGGAGCCTGGACTTCTGGGTTCTCCACCAGGCCTCTGACCTCCACGTAGAGCTGAGCCAACACCTGAAGCCCCAGCCAGACCCTGGGGCTCTGGTGTTCGGGAAAAACTTCACGGACCACATGCTGACAGTGGAGTGGAGCCAGGAGAGGGGCTGGGGTAGACCCTACATCAAGCCCTTTCAGAACCTCACCCTACACCCAGCCTCCTCTGCCCTGCACTACTCTGTGGAGGTGAGTGTGAGGCACAGCAGCCTACCCCAGTCATATCCTGGTGCCAGGTTCTTATCTGTCCAACTGTCCCCAACTGACCCCTTGTGTCCTGTCCCAGCTCTTTGAGGGCATGAAGGCTTTTCGGGGGACTGACCAGCGCATCCGCCTCTTCCGGCCCACGCTGAACATGGAGCGCATGTACCGGTCAGCCATGAGGGCCTGCTTGCCTGTGAGTACCCGATGGGGAAGGGGGGCAGACACCTCTGTGCTCTGCCATGTCGCTGGGCTCAGGTGGGTTACTGTGGTTTATGGAGCTGGGATCCAGGATGCCTGGGCTCTCCAAGCTGGAGGACCAGAGTGAGGTCTGGAGGGTTTGAGCCAGGAAGCTGGGACTCCTGGGTTCTTTCCCCACTCAGTGGGGTTACAGGAGCATATGGGGCTGGGAGCCCAGACTCTTGGGGTCTTGCCCTGCCTTGGGAGGGGTCTGCAGTTGGGTATGTCTCAGCCATGCCCTTCTCCCTGCCAGGCCTTTGATCAGGCTGAGTTGCTGGAGTGCATTTGCCAGCTCATCTCCATTGACCAGGACTGGGTGCCCTGCTCTGACAGCGCCAGCCTGTACATTCGGCCTACCTTCATCGGGACTGAGGTGCCCAAGCCCCAACCCTGAGGGGGAAGATAGGGGGTGGACTACAGATTGGGTGCAGGAGGAAGGAGTCCAGTTTCATCTCTAGCTTGGATCCCCCTCTTCTCCCTCCCTGCACCCCAAATCTATGCCCTGCTGACTGGGATCTCCCTGCCCTCTGCTCTAGATTCTGAACCCCATTCTCCTGTACCCCTAAATCTCAACCCCCCTAGCCTGGATCAGCCTGAGCCCCACGTACCTTGACAGCTCAATCCCCAGCCTGGATCTTGCTACCTTCTGCTCCCCAAATCCAGGGTTCCTGTATAAACAGCCCCCACCCCAGAGGTGGCTGCATCTAGCGCCAGGTGATGGGTCCCTGTGTCCCCTGCTTTCTTCTGTACTCCCAGCCTGGGTCCTCTGTGTGCACCCTGTACTTGCTAAACTGGTTCTCCTTTCCTAGCCCCCCCGTTGCTTCCTCCTAAATCTCATTCCCTTTGAGATTCCCTCTGAATTCCATGTGCCCTGAAATTGAGCCTTCAGTCTGTATCCCTCTTACCTGCCCTGTCCCCTGGGATCTTGACCATGACCAGCTGGGATCCCCTTGAAATCACTTTCCCCAAATCAGTTTGGATTCCCTGCCCCTCACTTTATGCTGTCCCCCAGAATTCACTGCCCCTCCACTGTGAAAGTCAACCTTAAAATCTTCCCCCTCTTGCTTGGGTTCTGGGGTGGCTGAGCCCATGAAATAGGGACAGTGCTCAGGTGGTTAATGCTGCATTTACCATGCCCCCCTCCCCACAGCCGTCCCTGGGGGTGAGCAAGTCTGGCTATGCCCTCCTGTTCGTCATCCTGGGGCCGGTTGGGCCCTACTTCCCCACAGGGAGCTTCAGCCCCATTTCGCTGCTGGCCGACCCCCGCTTCGTCCGTGCCTGGATGGGCGGTGTTGGGGACTGCAAGGTGGGCGGGTGAGTACCAGAAGCACCATCCCACCTCTCCCCTGCCCCCAGCATTCCCCACCCAGAAGTTGCTGCATCTCAGTGCCAGGGGAGGGGATACTGTATCAGCAGCCCTTGACGTGCCCTACCCCACCTCTCTGCCCCCCCGACTGTATCCGCTAGACAACCTGGCACTGTTCTCAGTCCATCCATGCCTGTCCCCCCTGCCTGGTGTGTGGGGACTTGCTCTGCCCCTTACCCCCCAGCCTGGCACTGGGCAGGGGTACCACTCTCCCTCCTCATATCATACCCTCCCCCTTGGTGCTAGTGGTGTCCACCCCTGCCCTGTCTCCTCAGGCTGCCCCCCATAGCTTTTTCCATACCCTGTCTCTGCATCCTGGCACTAGGGGGAGCTGATGTCTGTCACCCAGGCTGGCACTGACCATGGTTATCCCCGTGGCCCTGCCCCATCTCCCCCATCTCTCCCCTTGCCCAGGAACTACGGCCCTACCATTTATGTCCAGAACGAGGCTGCCAAGAAGGGCTGCCAGCAGGTCCTGTGGCTCTATGGGGATGACCACCAAGTGACTGAAGTGGGCACCATGAACATCTTCATGTACTGGACTGATGAGCATGGAGGTGAGAACTCCCCTAGCCCTGTACCTGGTGGGGGCTTTGACTCCTCTGCTAAGCAGGGTCACGGCCAATCATGGCATGGCTGGGAGACCCAAGCTGTAGCAGCCCCAGCCTGCCCCATGAGTGACCAGCAATGGTCGCAGTACTGCAGTGCTGGTACTGATGGGGGAGTAGATACTGCAGCATGATGCTTCCTGCCCACTCCAGAGCTGGGGTGGGAAGCCCAACATCCTGGCCAGACCTGGGGTCACAGGACTTAATTTCTTCTCCTTCAGCCTTTCCCTGGGAGGTTGTTCTGGAGCCTCCCTCCTGGGTGAAGCAGCTGCCTGGCTGGTCCACAACCCCACCTGAGAGGCAGCTGCATCTCGGTGCCGGATGTGTGGGTCCTGTATAACCAATCCACCAATGCACGCAACCCCAGCAGCTGCTCTGGGGCCCAGGGAGGGGGATGCTGGCTGGCCTGACTGGTCCATTCCCCTTCCAGATCTGGAGCTGGTGACCCCCCCGCTAAATGGCATCATTCTCCCAGGAGTCGTTCGCCAGAGCCTGCTGGACTTGGGGCGCAAGTGGGTGAGTGGGGTGGGCTGGGGCATGAGTTCGGGAGCGGGGCCTGTCTTGATCCTGCCCATGTACTATGCAGGGGCAGGGCTTATTCCCCTGCTCTGGCCCCTCCCACTCCTGAATCTGGTCCTCTGCATAACTCCTACCAACAGTGGGGAACTCCTGTTGCCCTCCCCCCACCCCCAGCAGCTGTCCCTGGCAGATGCCAAAGACTTCCTGCCCAGTTCACCCCTACTCTCACCTCCCCACACACCCCCAGCTTCACTGCTATCAAGGAGGCCTCTCCCTTGGCCCCAGGGGTGCCACCCTCCATCCTTAACCGTCTGCCCAGTCTGGTGCCAGCTATGTCCTGGGTCTGTGCCCTGGTGCGAAGAGGCCTGCTGAGTCTCCCCCAACCTTGGTGCCGTCTCCAGGGCGAGTTTAAGGTCTCAGAGCGGGTTTTCACCATGGCCGACCTGCTTAAGGGGCTCCATGAGAATCGGGTCAAGGAGGTGTTTGGGTCGGGCACGGCCTGTGTCGTCTGCCCTATCAACCGCATCCTCTACCAGGGTCAGGTGAGGCAGCTGACATGAAGGACTAAGGGAGAGGTTTTTGGCATGGGGCCCATGAAAGACAGAGGAGGGTTGGGTCTGGGAGGGGCCAGGATGGGAAGGGGGTGGGAGTCAGGGGCATGAGCTGGAAGGAAGCGGGTGTGTGGGATGGGACTGTGGAGGGTGGGTCTGGGGGATGGTGGAAGTGTGGCTTCGGGGCAGGGGGTTGAGCTGAGCTCACTGATTCCTATCCCCCCTTCCAGAGCTACCACATCCCCACCATGGAGAATGGCCCGGACGTGGCCAAGCGCTTCCTGAAGGAGCTGACTGATATCCAGGTGAGAGCCACCCTCCAAGGGTAGGGGATGCTAGCTATGCTGAGGCAGGGCTGAGGGATGGGCACATGTAGGGCTTGACCCTGTGGGGAGGATCATAACAGGCTGGAGGTCCCTGCTGGTGGGGTAGGGGGCTGGGCACTGGTCCCAGGGGTCAGAGGTCACTGCCCCTGTCTTTTCCTCCATCACCACCAGAGGGCAGCACAGCCCCAGATACAGCTCAGGCAGGGTGAAATGTTGGGGTTAGGGACAGTCGGGCTGCTGGCTCTTTCTCACGCCCCCCTACCCTCTGTCTGTCTGTCTGGCCTTACAGTATGGCCGTGTGTCCAGCGACTGGGTGCACCCTGTCTGACCTGGGATGGACCTCGCCTGTCCCTTGGCCCTGACTCCTTCACTCCAGATCCTCTCTCACCCCGACAGACCCCTCCCAGCCCCACAACCAGGGGCAAGGTGGGCTGTGGCTATGGCTTTAATTCTTCCCCAGTCCCATCTGTCTGGGCCTGGAGCCTTCATCTCCCCAGGTATCTACCAACCCCCTCCCTGGAATATCCCCCTGCCTTGGTGTCACTCCCCCTCAGCAGGTACTCCCCTAACTGGATCTGTACCCCAAAAGATCCAGGAACTCAAAGATTCCTCTTGCTTGGGATTTCAGAGTGGGGGCATTGCCTGTCTGTCCAGCCAGACCCAAAGACAGTGCCCCCCTCCTCTTTTTTTAAAGTGCAATATATATATATAGACTGCCCCCCTTCACCAACACACACTCCCTGTGGGTTTAATGGCTCCCTGCCGTTGCCATTAGCAATGTCTTCTGGGTAATCTGTCATGCAATGCATTCTGGGAGACACCAGTGCCCTTGGCTGGGGCAGGCTTTGAGCTGTCACAATACCTTCTGGGTAACCCAGAAACAGTGCATTCTGGGGAATGTCGGTTAAGTGGCAAAGTGGTCCCCAGGAGGGTTGCAGTGCCTTCTGGATAATCTGCCCCGCAATATATTCTGGGAGATTCCCACGTACCAACAGGAGGACCCTGCTCACGGGTGCAATGTCTTCTGGGAAACTGCCCCCACGTGCCCTGCTGCCAGAAGTGTGGCATTCTGGGAGAGCATGTGGCACCCCAGGGGTGGGCGGGGAGAGGCTCCCTGAATCACTGCAATGCCTTCTGGGTAGCGCATCCCAGAATGCTTTGCTCCCAGGGCAGAGGTGTCTGAGACAGATCGGCCCCAGGGAGTGTGGGAGCTCAAGGAACAATTAGAATCAAGAGGCCTTCTGGGTAACGATATTCTCAGCATGCTCCTCCTGCAGCAGTGCATTGTGGGAAGGGCTGGGAGGGCCATCTTCTGCTGCCATGTCATGACTGTGCCTTGGTCCTCTTTCCTATCGCCCCTGCCTGGCTTAGAGCCCAACTGGTGCAGTGCATCCTGAGAAACCACTCATCTCCGCAGGCTACTAATGGTTGTAATGCCTTCTGGGTAATTTATACCCTGCCCCACACTTTTGCTCCTGGGAGCAGTGCATTGTGGGAGAGATTGTCTGCCTTGGGGGGTGGCAGCTGGCTATGAGGTGTTTCAGATGCTCCCCCTGCTCAATTATGAAGGTGGGGGACATGCATCCCAATCTGGACCCGTTTCCCCCACTGCCCCGTCCCCTCCAGTGGTAACAGCACAGTCACTCAGTGGTTAAAGCTTCTTTTGTATTAAATGGAATGTCATTGGCTGAAGCCTGGTCCTGAATCTGTGTGTGTACATGTGGGGAGGGGGATACAGAGGTTAACATGACCCTAGTTTGGAGGTCCTTCATCATGCTGGTCACTGTCCAGCCCCGCACTGAGATTGGGGTCTCTGTAATGCTGTACAATGCCTGCTGAACCAGGATCAGGGCTTAGGTATGCTGTGTAGACCCCTGCCCATGGATAGAGGTCAGGCACCTGCTGTACCAGGTGTTGTACAGACCCCCCACAATCCAGTCCACAGGCTGAAGGGTCAAGGGCTGAGCTGGGGGAGGGGCTGGGGGCAGCTGATAGCACTGGGGGCAGGTCATGGGGCAAGGGTGGCAGTCTGGGATTGTGGGGGACAGCTGGGGCCTGGAGGGGAGCACCATTTCTCTCCTCATCATTCAACCCCTGCCTGTCCCCGTCTCCCCCATCATGCCTGGGGCTGCAGGGGGATGAGTTAGGCCACCTAGGCACTGAGCAGGGCAGAACAGGCTGACGTTGGTCCCATGGCATCCGGACCCACGTCATGAGCTTTGGAGGGGGGAAAAATCTCATTAATGTGACGGTAAGCCCTGCTGGGAACCAGACACAGCCGGACACAAGGGGGGCAGGGCAGGGCAGAGCAGATCTGGGCCTAGGGCAGTGGCTGGTCCCAGGGCTGGAGATGGGGCAGGGTCCTTTGCCCTCCTGGGGCCCACTATGTGTGATGCTCCCTCACCCCACCACCCTCATTTCTCCACTTTCACCTTCCCTTCCTCCTCCTTTCCCTTCCCCCCCTCTTCCACCAGCCTTTCCCCTGCTCCTTCATTTATTCTTCCCCTCTCTTTTCCACATAGCTCCTGGTTTTGTCCCTATCCCCTCTTGGCATCGCAGTGCCCCCCACCTCCAGGCACCCCCCTACTCAACACCCCTACAACTGTTGTTCTTGCCACCCACTCCCCATTTCTGTCTCCTACACCCAGAATCCCCCATCTCTCTCTTTCTCCTCTGAGGAAGTGCCCCCCCTGTGCCTTTCAGGTCTCGGTGGGGTAGAGGGCTTTGGGGTCTTTCTGGGGGGGTTCCCCCACCCCTCCTGGTCACATGAGCTGGCAGCCAGGAAGCAGGATAAATATTTAGACCCGTTAGACCCAGGCTATCCATCAGCCACCCCCGTCCGCCGGACGTTGGAGCTGCCTGGGTGGGGGGCACATACTGGGGGGGGAGGAACGGAAGTTGGGAGGGTGCTTTCGTCATAGAAGGAGGCTCCCTCGTGATCTGTGTGGGCGGGTAGGATCCAGCAGGCCACGTGAGCTGGATGTACCATTCTCACCCCAGAGGTGGCTGCATTTCCCCAGGAAGTGAGGGAGGCAGGTATAGGCAGCCCCCACCCATGACCCACCCCAGAGGTGGCTGCATCTTGGTGCCAGGCCAGGGGTCCTCTGTATGATCCCCAGTGTGCACACCCCAGAGGCAGTGCATTTTGCTGCTAGGCAAGTGAGGGAGGGTTATACAGTGCCCCTTAGGCCCCATCCCAGAAGCAGCCACATTTCAGTGCTGGATAAGGGGGGGGTCCCTGTGTAAACAGTCCCCCACTGCTTAGATCTGTTTCCCCAAACCTGCAGTTCTCCCACATCCCACCCCAGAAGCAGCCACTTCTCAACACCAGACAAGCAGGGGCCCTGTCTGAACAACTCCCAGCCCCAGAGGTGACTTCATGTCAGTGCTGGGCAAGGATCCCTATAATAACTACCCCACACGGAGCAGCCCCTTGCTGGAGAAAGCGTCCTGCATGCAGCTCCGCCCCAGAGGCAGCTGTATATTGGGCCTGACACAGCACATTCCTATGGGATGAAGTGCTAGGGAAAAGGCACCTCCCCTCCTGGGCTCTGGGTGCTGGGGTGGGGACTCTGGACCCTGTTATGAATCAAGGGGTGACCTTATTGCACCAATGGCCAGGTTGCCTGGATCATGCTGAGGCTGGGTGCCTTCCAGTGGACTTCCTGGGAAGCTAAACCTCTCTTCCCATCTCAGGTCAGGTATTTTTGTCCTTGTCTGGTTAATGGGGACCAAGGTCATGTCTATGCTCAGGTGCCCTCAGCTGGGCACTGGCTGGCAGGGGGTGACTAAGCCCTTCCCCACAGCAGGTGGGTGGCACTGGGGGCTAGGTCAGCACTTATTGCTGTTCTCTGGAAGGGAGAGGAGCTGGGGTCCAGGTGCCTGTGGAAAGTGGGTAAGGGAAGTCACAGACCCCATTCCCCCCCAACCCTGCTTCCTGCACAACCTTTGTCCCCCTTGGCCTGACCATGTGGCAAAGCCAAATATTTAGATCTGTGATGGGTTTGTTGGTAGGAGGCCAGGTTACAGTGGGGTGGGGAATGAAGAGAGAACCCAGGCGTCCTAGCTCCCAGCTCTCCCCACCCCACCCTAATTCATCAGAACTCACTGGCTAGCTCCCAGCTCCCTTCTCTAATCCACCAAACCCCTCTCTTCCCCCAGAGCTGGGAGGGAACCCAGGTGTCCGGGTTCCCAGCCCCCTGCTTTAACCCCCCAGACTCTACCTTCTCTTTTCATGCTTGGAGCCCATGTGACCCCAGGCTATAAGGTGGAGAATCTCTAGATGGATGGATGGAGAGTATGTGTTTGTGGCAGGGTGTGGGGGCTTCAGAGGAATAGAAGGGTGTATGGGGATGGAGGGAGGGTGGGATAGATAGGTGAACGGAAGATTATGTTGGATGGAGGGAGAGAGGCAAGAGATGGATGGATGCATAGAGCTAGTGGGTGGGTGGAGGGGTAGGTGGATACACAGTGTGATGTGGGTGGGATGAATGGATGGGGTGGATGGATCAGGGTCTGACTAGATGGATAGGGAAAGCTGTATGGATACAAAGAGCTGAGTGGCGTGCTGGGTGATGGCAGGGGGTTTGGGGGGTTGTTGGGGGCATGGGGCTGGCTGGATGTATATCGGGTTAGACAGGTGCAGTGGCTGGGCTGAGTGGAACTGGCTGGAGCCCCCCCCTCCCCTTCCTTCCATTTCTCCCCCCGCTTCCTACAGTTGCATCATTTGCCTTTCTCTGCCAAAACAGGAGCTAGACGGGAGCATGTGGGTTGTGGGTGGGGAGCAGGGTGGTGGGGCCTCAGGGGTATAAGACCAGGCCTGGGACACAGGGAAGGCAGGAGAGAGGAAGTACGAGTGAAGGAGTGTGGACAGAGCCGTGTTCTCTACCCTGCTGGGAACCTTCCACCCCATCACTGCTACCTGCAACTGACTGTGGGAAGTCCGGGTTCTCTCCCCAGGTGCAGGAGGGGAATAGAGTCCAGTGGTTAGAACGGTGGGGGGGAGGACACCTGGGTTCTCTCTCCAGGTATAGAGAATAGAGTTGAGTAGTTAGAGCAGGGGGTCCTGGGAGCCAGGACACCTGGGTTCCATCCTGCTGCTGCTTCCTGTGTTCCTGGCCATGGCGGGACCATGGCCTCAGGTGTCCGGGCCGTGCTGGTTGCTGGCAGGTGTGCTGTTCTGGGGGGCCAGTTCCCCTGATCCTGCCCTAGGCTCCCCCCTGCGTGACTCCAGCCCCCTACTAGCCCTCGATGGGCAGGTGCGTCTGCGGCACCTGTACACAGCCAACGAGCACACGCAACTGCACCTGGAGATCCTGCCTGACGGCCGTGTGCAGGGAGTGCCCCAGCAGAGCCCATACAGTAAGTGCCCACCACCCGGACACCTGGGTTCCAGGATGGGGGCAAGGGGGAGCTTGGATCCATGATGCCTGGGTTCTGTTGTGGTCCTGGGATGGGAGTGGGGGGATCTGGTGGGCTAGAAGAGGGTGGGGGATCTAGGAGCCAGGACACTTGGGTTCTTTTCTGGCCTTGAGAGGAGTGTTGGGGTCTGGTGGGTAGGAGCAGGGTGGGGCTGGGAGCTCAGACACCTGGGTTCCATCCCAGTTTTGGGGCTGGAAGTGTGGTCTGGGGTGGTTAGAGCAGGGGAATCTGGGAGCCAGGACTCCTGGGTTCTCTTCTAGTCCTGGGATGGGGGTGAGAGCTGGTGGGGTAGAGCAGGGTGGAGCTGGGAGCCCAGATGCTTGGGTTCCACCCCCAGCTTTGAGAGGGGAGTGGGGTGTTGTTGGGGTGTCTTGGGAGAGGAGGGTGCAGGGCAGGGTCCCAGATGCCTGGGTTCTGTGGCTGATGGTGTGGGGCCGTGGCAGGTCTGATGGAGATCAAGGCAGTGAAGCCAGGGGTGGTCCAAATACAGGCGGCAAAATCCCTGCAGTTCCTGTGCATGGATGTCCGGGGGCGGCTCTATGGAGCGGTGAGTGTGGCAGAACTTGCCACAACTGGGCTCTTGGGTGCTTCCCCAGCTCCGGGAGGCGAGTAGGGCCTGGTGGGTTAGAGTCCAGGGGGAGGAGCTGGGAACCAGGACACCTGAGTTCTCCTTTTGCTCGCAGCGGGGCTTGGTGTGTGGCACAGCTGCTCATGTCCCCCCTCTCCTCCCTACACAGGGCTCGTACTCCACTGAGGCCTGTAACTTCCGGGAGAAAGTGCTGAGTGATGGCTACAACCTGTACATCTCGGAGCGCCACAACTGGCCCCTCAGCCTGACACCCTCCGGAGCCTTGCCGGGGACAGGACACTCCGGCCCCCTGCTCATCCAGTGGCTGCCCTTGGTCAGCCACATCCCTGCTGAGCCTGTGCTCCTAGAGTACCCCTTTGCCCAACCCAGTGTGGATGCAGACTCTGCCGACCCCCTGGGAATCCTGGGCCGGACCCCTGAGGTGCTGAGTCCCAGCTACATCATCTGAGAGCCTGGACACCTGGGTTCTGTTGCTGATGGCATAGAGCAGGGAGGCTGGGAGCCAGGACACCTGGGTGGGTTCTCTCCCAGCTCTGGGCAGGGACCAGGGTCTGGTGGGTTACGAGGAGCCTGGACACCTGGGTTCTTTCCCAGCCCTGAAACAGATTCCCCCCACCCCTCCAGGAGCCATGGCAGCCTCTGGAGGGGAGCGGGAGGTTTTGTGGCATTTCATCCTCATCCTTTTCTTTTCTATGTATTTAAGAGACTATTTATTACCCCCTGGGTTTATTTATTGCGTGTGGGGGGTTTTGGTATTTATGGTGTGGCTATCCTGGCCGCCTGGAGTGAATAAAGAGGGCTGAGCTCAACTGCTGTCCTGTGTACTTCATTGGGGTGTGAAGGGTTGGAGCTGATACTGGAGTGGGCATCAGGGGTGGTTAATTGGGGAAAGAGGGCCTGGGATGGAGGGTTTATGAGGGCTGGCCCCCAAGATGGCAGGTGCTGTACAGACCCCAGGCTGAGGGGTGGAAGCCTTCCTCCTCCATGGTGCCCCCTTGTGCCCCTCCCCTGCTCCCCACAGCATGGTGCACCTCTCACCCTACCCTGCTGTGTGGCTCCCCCCCTCCCTTCCTACAGTGACAAGTGGCCAGTAGTGGTGTTGCATGCAGTATGCAGCCAGGGGAGCTGTGACACCTGCTGGTCAGGGTGTGCAATGCACCCCCCGCAGAAGAACCCAGCTGAAGCTGCTTGTTCATCCCACTGCCTCCCAGCAGGGACCAGTCCTCCCTCTCTTCCTCCCTCCCAGCTCTGTCTCACATTAAAGTGTGAGGGGTGGGGACATGTGATCCATGTGTGGGAGGATGTGAAGTATGTGTATGTGTGTGTGTGTAGAGACAGCGAGTCATAGAGCAGTCAGGCTGGAAGGGCCCTCCAAAGGGCATCCAGCCCACCCCACTGCCTCAGGCAGGATCAGCCCTATCCAAACAATCCTGTACAAATCCATTGTCCAGCCACTTAGTAAAACTACGGTCACTCCTGACACAATGCAAGACATCATACTCCACCCTACCACAGGTAAAACAGGGGGACAATGGCAGCCAATGTCTTGTTGCTGAAAAAGGTTCATACGTGCTTACAAGATCCCAGGTGGCTCCATGACCTGCCCTAGGTGGAGCAGGGGTGATTGGGTGGGATGTCCTTCCTGTAAACAAAAAGTGTCATGATGCCCCTTTATGAATCCACAGTGCATCCACACCTTGAATCCTGTGTCCAGCTCTGGTCCCTGCACCCCAAAAAAGATCTAGAAGAGCTAAAGATGGTCCAGAGAAGGGCCACAAGAATGATCAGTGGTGCGAAGGGACTTCCATCTTAGGAGAGACTGAAGAGGCCAGGCCTATTCCATTTATAAAAGAGATGCTTGAGGGGAGACACAAAAAGCATTTACAACATGCTAAATGTTGAAGAGAAAGTCAGTGGGGATTTATTATTTATTGTCTCACAAGACAAGTACTAGGGGGGGGTCACAAAATGAAGCTAATAGGTTGCAAGCTTAAAACTAAGAAAAGGAAGCTCTTTTCCACAGTGTGTGTGATTCAAGTGTGCAACTCATTGCTGCCAGATACAGTGGAAGTTGACAGCTCAGCCAGATTCAAAAAGGGACTGGCCAGGTTCTTGGAGGAAAGGGGCTTCTGGAGCTACTGAGCATAGAAATGAAGGGCATGGCCTCTGAATCAGAACTGCCAAGACTTTGGATGATTCTTACCTGCTTGAAGGACTTACAAAACAGCCTACTGGTGAGCCTTGTGGCTCCTCCTTTCCAAAATCCTGGGTCCTTCCATGAGCAGGAACATTGGATATAGGACCCAGGAGGTGACAGTAGAGTATGGTAGACAGAATCTCAGTGCCCCACTGTTCCCTGCTACTGGCACCATAGCCAATGGTTAGGCCTAACTCAGGTGAGAACATTGGAGGAATATCTTGACATTCATGCCCTGTGCCTGAATTTCATCCATCTCCTCTCCCTCTGTCCCCAGGGGAGAAGCACCCCTGCTCCCACTGCCATGGCCCTCATGCAAGTTGTGAATTAAGGGGGACCTGAGCCCCCCCATAAGAGATGACAGCCCCCCTGTAAGATTTGAAAATCACAACCTTGGCGGGGGGGTCTCAGATTGGATTGCTCCTTCACTTAGGTGGATTTGTTAATCAATGAACTGGTTTGATTTTTTTGCAGACCCCCCACCAAGAGTCAAAGTGTATTTCAAACCCTGCCCTCATGGGCTCCTGGATCCCCCCTGCCCTGGCTCTCCTGTTGACTCTGCCTTCTGGCCTTCCTGTCTTTCCTACTCATCCTGTCCCTTGATGGTTGGATCCTCTCATGGATAGGAGCATTGGGTGCAGGAGCTGGGAGGTGACTGTGCCACTCTACTCGGCACTGCTCAGGCCTCTTCTAGTGTTGTGTGCATATCTGGGCTCTGTGTGCTCAGAAGGATGTGGAGAAGCTAGAGAGGTGGGCACCAGGACTGATAAAGAGGCTGGCAGGCAGTGTAGGAGCAGCGGATGAGTGATCTAGGCATGTCCAGATTGGAGAAAAGGCAATTAAGAAGGTGAGGAGGGACATGGTAACCATCTTCAATGATCTGAAAGTCTGCCACATAGAAGTGGAAAACCAAACATCCTCCCTTTGTGCTGAGGATGTTGTACATACAGGGCATACAGGGTGAATTAAAAACAAGCAGAAATCTTATCAGGGGATAAGGCACAGCACCACATTTATTGGAACATAAAAGGAATAAAGAACAGTAAGGTTATCTGCTTCACTCATTCCCCTACATACTCATTCATTCATTCATTCATACAAACAAAAAATAAGCACGCACTGATAGTTAGTCCTGTGAAGGTTAAGGTGTTACCAAATTCTAAAGATGTTTGGGTCAGTCTGGTGGCCAGCCAGATAAACCACAAAGAATGGAGTCAGGTCTTGTTGGATGTGCCCAAAACTCCTTCTTGCAGGTGGACAGACCCCAAAGCCTTTTCTTTGTGTTCATTCGTTATTGTAATAGCTGTCCATACTAGCCTATGGATTCCGCTGAGTCACACGTGAAGGTCATCCTCCTTGTCCCATTGGCAGGCTGGGATTAGTAGGATGTGATCTTCTGGCTTTGTGGGCTGCAGTCTTCTGGGGTCATTGCTTATAATCTTCAGCTGCCAGGGTGAAGGCATAATTTAGTATTTGGTAATCCTTAACTGCTGACTCAACATCACTGCAACCTTTGATTGTTAAACCACAGAAGGCTATATTCACCTGCTGCGAGAGGACCATCTTCCTTCACATTGTCACATACATGCATCACTCAATCTTTCATTACCTCTTTTCAAGTATACCAGACATACCACGGACCTTACATAAACATTTTTCTTATACTAAATTTAAGTTCTAAAATCATGAGACCAACAGGTCATATATATTTATGCTAAGCAATACGGGATTTAAAGTTGATGGTTAATTCCATGGCTATTTAATATTTGATACAGAATAATAATGACTGATCAAAATATTATGAAAAATAAATAGTAACAAGATTAACTTTACCTTAATAGCAAAATAATTCATTATAAAAATAGCACTATAAAGCAATTAAAGCAACTATAGCTACTGCAATACAAGGAAAGGGACTCAACCCATGGCTTTGACTGGTAGCAAAGGAAACAGAGGCTGGATCTCAGGAAGAACCTCCCTGTGGTGGGCATAGGGAGGCAGGGGAAGAACTGGCTGCCCAGTGGGGCTGTGGTATCTCCTTCACCAGAGGTTTCCAGGAGCGGTCCTGGTTGCAGATGTTTTGGGGCATGGGCCCCAGGATTCCATGGTTCTGTGGGGTTCCATGTTGCCGCGGTGTGGCTGGGAGAGCCCTGCCATCACAGGGGCCTTTCCCCGCCCACAGCCTGGCACCTTGGAGGAGAACAGATCCTGAAGCTGCTAGGCGTGGCAATAGGCACTTGCTCATGCAGCGGAGTGCAAATATTGGATGCCTGAAGGTGCCTCCAGAACAGAACCACCCTGGAAAAGCTTTGGACTCTGCACTAGAGGGATCTGCTCCACACAGACAGGAGATCACAGCCCTCCACAACCCTTAAGAGTGCTGCTGAGCCTCTGCTGCCAGCCCCCCATGATGGCTCCCCCCAGGTCCCGGCTCAGCAAGGTAAGGAGCAATGGGGCTTCTAGCCAGGAATTCTCCTCTGTTGTTTCTACCCAGAGCCAGGATCTCAGCCCTAGAGCCATGACACCCCCTACATGTCAGCCATCCACCCTCAACAGTCTCCTCCCAGCCATCTACCCCCACCTCCCCACATACTTCCATTGGCCCAGGTATCAGTCTGTCTGTCTGTCCATCCTGAACCCCCCCAACACATCAACTTCCCTACGTCCACCCATTCTCCTAAAACACCCATCATTCCCAAACACCCAAACACCATCATTCCCAAGTTACCCAAACACACCTATGTCTGTCCTTGAACACATTCCATTCTGTCCAGCTATACAAAGAACCATCTCTGTCTGTCCATCTATTCAGCCAGCCCTCCTGGCAGAAAGGAGACACCTTTTCTGTTTGTCTGTCCACCCATCTTTGGGGACCACCATCCATTTAGCCATCCAGTCATCTGTCCGTCCCTGCAGTGACACAGCAACGCTGTGGCTCAGAGGGAGAAGGGGCACCTCTGGGGTGCTATGGACCTTGTTGGTAACTCCTGTTTCTGGTCCATGAGTTCCAGCTGAGCTTTGGAAAGAAAATTTCTGCTGCTGATGTGGGCTGTGAGTCTCGGAAGGGAAGGACCAGGCATGGGGGCCCTGGCTTAAAGAGGACTAATAGGTTCATATCTGGGGACACGTGAGCCTCAGTGCTGCCTGCCTCCCTGCTCCAGCCCCATCCCCCTACTCTGTTTGCATTACTGTTCTGTAGGGCTGGTCTTGAAGTAGCTCAGGTACAGTCTTATCAGCTGGGATATCTAGGATTGTGCAGGTGCATGTTTGCCTTTTCTAGGCTGGGAGTTCCTGCTGTTCATGGTGAAGTTTCCTTTGGGTTGGGTTGGGCCTGAGCAGGGCCACCTGGGACTTATCCAGTTGGGTGCCTGAGGGGCGCTTGTGGGGAATGTGAGTGGTTAGATCTGGCCATTCAGGGTTTCACAGGGGTGTCAACATGAGAGTTTCCAGTTTGGGACATCCTGGCCTTCACAGCTTTCAATTTCTGCTGGTTTTTCTCTTCATCACTGGGGGGCTTCTCTCCTCCCAGCCTGTGTTCCCTTCTCTCCATCCTTTGGCTCCCTGTCATCCTTCCATTCATGTGCAGTTCTTTCACACTTGCCATCAATTCCACTCTGAACACACTCCTCATTCCACCTTCTTTTCTGGCATCCAACCACATGGTCTCCATCCATTTATCTACCCCCTACATCCATCCAATTCTCCATCAGTCTTTCCAGCATCTCTCTGCTCCTTCCTCCCTGTCCCCAGCCCCCCAGCAACACCCCTTGCACTTTTTTTTCACCAAACCCTGCCATGTATCCAGACATGGACCACAACATCCATCAGTCCTTCCATCTTCTTGTCCCTACTCCCATTTAAATTCTATCACTCCCTTCCCACCATTCCCTGAGAACTTCTCTATATCCTACATCCACCATCTTTCCATTCATCCCTCCAGCAGAGAAGAGTGGAAAGACTATCATTGTCCCACTGCCCTCTGCTACTGCTATCATGGCCAATGGTTGTGGCCTACCATGGATGAGAGTGCTGGAAGAATATCCTGAAATTCTTGCTATGTTCCTGAGTCTCATGGAACTCTTCTCCCTCTCTTCCCAGGCTGGAACCACCTCTACTCTTACTGCTGTGGCTGTCTTGGTCTCCTGGATCCCATCCACCCTGGTCTTCTTCCTGATTCTTTCACTCCTGACCTTCCTGTCAGTGCTTCTCTTCCTGTTCCTTGATGGCTGGCAAAGTGACCCTAGGCACAGGGTACCATACCCCAGACCCATGAGGCACTGCCAAGACACTTCCTCAGTTCAGGGCATATGGACAGTCAACTCCATTGGGCGCCTGGGGAACCAGATGGGGGAATACGCCACCCTCTATGCCCTGGCCAAGGTGAATGGGCATCAGGCTTGTATCCTCCCGGAGATGCACCAACACCTGGCACCCCTCTTTCATATTACCCTGCCTGTGCTCCACAAGGACGTGGTCAAGAGGATCCCTTGGAGGAAGTATCAGCTTCATGACTGGATGTCAGAGGAGTACAGATACATCCAGGGCAAGTATGTGCAGCTTATGGGATACCCCTGTTCCTGGACCTTCTACCACCATTTCCAGGATGAGATCCTTCGGCAGTTCTCCTTCCACAACCATGTCCGGGACGAAGCCAACCAGTACCTGGCCAGGTTGCGTGGCCAGCGCCGCAATGTGACCTATGTGGGTGTCCACGTCTGCCGGGGGGACTATGTCCAGCTGATGCCCACAACCTGGAAGGGGGTGGTAGCTGACAGGGCCTACCTGAAAAAGGCCATGGGTTACTTCCGGGCTAAGTACGAGGAGCCAGTCTTTGTGGTGACCAGCAATGGGATGAACTGGTGCCGAAAGAACATTGATGCTTCAAGGGGGGACGTGTACTTTGCTGGGGATGGGAGGGAGTTGTCTCCAGGCAGGGATTTTGCGCTGCTGGCCCATTGCAACCACACAATCATGACCATTGGGACGTTTGGCATCTGGGCTGCCTATCTGGCCAGAGGGGAGACCATCTACCTAGCCAACTACACCCTGCCTGACTCCCCATTCCTCCAGATCTTCAAGCCCTTGGCTGCTTTTTTGCCTGAGTGGATTGGGATCAGTGCTGACCTCTCCCCACTCTTGTCCCTAGAAACAGAACCCTCGAGCCTGGACAGCAGGCCACAGACCCCAAACAATCAATAAATTGGCTCATGGACTTAGAATCATAAAATCCTAGAGACGTCTGTCTGGAGGGGACCTGCAGAGGTTGTCTAGTCTAACCCCCTTGTCTAAGGAGGGGCATCTCCATTAAGCTATTCTATATAAATCCATTGTCCAATTTATTAGCAAAATCACAGTCAACCCTGACACAACCACAAGACATAACACCTGAATCTGCCACAGATAGACATGAGGGGCAACAGTGGCCAGTGTCTTGATGCTACAAAAGTTGATAATATACTAGAGAGAGTCTGGGAAGAGGGCTACATCCCTCCCTGCTACAGAGGAAGGCAAAACCCCCTGCAGTCCATACCAATATGATCATGGGGTGAAATTCCTTCCTGACCCTGCTATGGCAATTGGTCTGACCCTAAGTGGAGGAGCAAGATTCTCAAGCCTCAAGGTTCAATTTCCAGTAGATGCATTGGCACAGCCCACTCCCAATCCCCAGCCTTAGCTGCAGCCAACACCCAGTGCCTCTGAGAAAGGGTTAAAAACACCCTGCACGTGTAGCAGAAAGGTGCTGGGGAGTTGTGGGGTGGAGGGGAGGGTGTAGATTTCAGTCCCATGTGGCAACCAGCAAAACTCAACGGCCCGGGATATACCCTTAGTGGAACATGGGCATAGCAATTCCTGCATCTTCCCTGACCAATGCTTATCCAACTTGTATAATCAGAGATTACCTGTATGATTAGAGACTTGCAAGGCAAGCCATATGAGGAAAAGCTGAGAGACTTGGGTCTTTTCAGCCTAAAAAAGAGAAGGCTGAGAGGAGACTTGGTAGCAGCTTACCACTATATTAGGGGAATACATCAAGGGCTCAGCGAACAGCTGTTCACCAGGGCACCCTTGGGGAAAACCAGGAGTAATGGTCACAAACTCCTGGAAGACCATTTCAGGCTCAACATTAGGCAAAACTTCCCAGCTATGGTGTCCAGACTGTGGAATAAATTCCCTCCAGAGGTGGTGCAATCACTTGCCCTGGAAATCTTCAAGAGGAGACTGGACGGTCACTTTGCTGGGGTCACCTGACCCCAGTTGTCTTTCCTGCCTAGTGCAAGTGAGGCTGGACCCAATGATCTTGCAAGATCCCTTCCAGCCCCTTACAATCTATGAACCTCTTCTTGTACACTTCCAACGATGGAGAGTCCACAGCTTTTCTAGGCAATCCCTAGGCCCACTGCCTCACTGTTCTAACACCGAAGATGTTTTTCCTGGTATCCTATTTAAATCTACTGTCCTACAACTTCAAGCCATTGATCCGTATACTACTCTGTAGCAAGAGAGATGAGGTGCTCTCCCTCTTCTTTATGGCATCCTTTCAAATATTTGAAGACTGCTTTCATGTCCCTACTTAAGTGCCTTTTCCAAAAGGAGAGCATGCCTTGTAACATGGCTCCTGATCTAGCCTAGCTGGAGAGTTTTGGGGAAGGAGAAGCTGGAAGGCAGACCCATAGAGAGGTGGAACATGGAGAACAGTGGCCTGTGCTTGCTATACTGGTCTCACTGCAGAATGTCCAAGAACTTTGGGGACATCTGATCTTGATGTCCTCAGGCACTTAGAATGGATTGAGTTGGGTTGATTGGATGCCAGGTTCTCTGCTTGGGTGTAAGTGAAGACTGGGACCTGGGTTGGGTTCACGGATGGCCTCAAAGTATCCTGTATGTATAGGGCTGAGTCCCTACAGGAGATGACAACCTGAAGTATCCTGGACTCAGTTTTTTTGGAGGGGTCAGTGCTATGTGCCCCCTGAAAACACACACACAAACACACTGGGAACAGGGGCAGGTCTCTGATTTCAGCCACTGTGCCGTCAGTTCATGGCTGCCCTGAGTTTTCCTCTCCTCTAGCCTCTACCAGCATGAAGTGTAGGCAAAGCAAGTGGAACCTTAGCTGGGCTGGCAGGGGGCTGCAGGTTAGGAGTTAGAGGCATCAGCAGGGCTGTGGGAGGGTGTGTACATATGGGGGAGGGGGAACTTAAACTACAAGTCCAGGTTAGAGTCCTTCACTCCCTTCTGGGCCCTCCTGGCCTGATGTGAGCACCAGGGCTGGGCTATCACAGCTGCCAGAAGCATAATATCATACTGGACATAGCTCTGGTGTTGCTGGCTCCCCCCTTAACCCCTTTATACCCTGAAACACTGAAAAGGATGTCAGCAGCCTCCTTCCCTGCTCTTGTCTCTCAGCCTGCATTCCCTCCTGAGCTGGGGGATAGAACCCAGGCATCCTGGGTCCCCACTCTCCCTGACCCCTGCTCCAACTCACTAGACACCCCCTCCCCAGTTTCCCTTCCTGATCTGAGGAGAGAACCTAGGACTCTTGGCTCCATTCTTCATGCTACACCACTCATCCCATAATCATACTTCTCTCTCCTGCTGGGCTAAGCACTCACTTCCACCTGGTTCTGCCAAAACCTGCTCACAGTCTGCCCAGGTGCTTTGGAGGGCACACTAGGGGGCAATGTGGGTTTCAGGGACACCACATCAGGGCAATTACCCTGGAAGGAGGACCCCACATGCATGGGACACCACGTGTCCTCAAGGTGCATGCAAGGGAGGGCCTTGCTGTTGCCAAGTCTTCCCCAACTCTCCTGCATCTTTCTACCTCCCTTCATCATAATCATAATGCTGGGACTTGACATCTCCCAGCTTCAATTCTGTCTTATCCATGGGTGGATCTAGTATTTTGGGCTGCAGAAGGTGTAGGACAGCATCACATATAACACAATGCACAATTTCCAGCCCCCACCCTCCCCACATAAAAAGAAACTAGAAGTTTTACTAATATGCTAGAGGGCCTTGGGCTACATTACACAGCGTAAGATCCAAGTCAAAACACATATAACTTTATTGGAATGTGGGCTAATTTACTGGATTATATATTACATTTAGGAAACACAACAAACTATGCAAAACCAGTCCAAATATATTGTGTCATGATTTCTCTTGTCATTATAATTAAATGTATGCCTCTTAATCAGATTCATAAAACAAAATCTAGCCTTCTGGAGTGTCTTGACAGTGCCTTCAATATTTCACTGGCAGCTGTTTCTATACCAAGTTAATATGGCCACACCTGAGTTAAGGTTTTTTCAGCTAAGATTAAAAATAGTCTGAAGGCTTTGAAATGAAAGAGATTACTGGGAATAGCAAACAGACAGCAAAACTGCAGAAGAAAGAATAGATTGAACAGTGTTAAATCTCTGTTAAAAAGAAGAAATCATTAATACTTGTGTAGTGGAGAGAGATTAGCAGGAATTAGGGAAGTGACAGTGATCCATGAAGTCATAGTTTCATAGTTGGTAGGTCAGAGGGCACCTGAGGAGATAGTTTAGTCTGACCCCCTGACATGGCAGGAAAGAGTACTGGGGTCAAATGACCCCGGTCAGAGGTTCGTTCAGCCTCCTTTTAAAGACCTCAGGGAGGAGCCAGCACCGCTTCTTTTGGAAGCTGGTTCCAGGTCCTAGCTGCCCTGACAGTGAAATAGCGCTTCCTAATGTCTAGCCTGAAACTACCCTCCACTTGCTTGTGTCCATTGTTTCTTAACTCCCGGGAGTGCTCAGGGGAACACGGACTCTCCCAATGCCTGCTGGATCCCCTTGACTAGTTTGTAGACTGCCACTAGATCCCGTCTCAGCCTTCTCTTTTGGAGGCTGAACAGGTTCAGGTCCCTCGGCCTCTTCTTGTAGGGCCTGCTCTGTTGACCCCTGATCATGTGGGTGGCCCTCCTTTGGACCCTCTCCATATTGGCCATATCCCTCCTGAAGTGCATTGCCCAGAACTGGATGCAATACTCCAGCTGCGGCCTGACCAGTGGCGCATAGAGGGGGAGGATCACCTCCTTGGACCTGCTTGAGATGCATCTGTGGATGCATGACAAGGTATAGCTGGCCTTCCTGCCCGCGTCCCCACACTGTCGGCCCATATTCATTGTGGCATCAATGATGACTCCAAGATCCTTTTCTGTCTCAACACTGGTGAGAAGGGAGTTCCCCAACATGTAGGTGTGCCACTGGTTCTTCCTCCCCAGGTGCATTACCCTGCACTTGTCAGTGTTGAACCCCATCCTATTCTCATCGGCCCACCCCTGTAACCTGTCTAGATCCACTTGCAGCCTGTTCCTTCCTACTAGTGTACCCACTTCCCCCCACATCTTAGTGTCATCTGCGAACTTGAACAGGGTGCTTTCTACCCCCTTGCCCAAGTCACTGATGAAGATGTTAAATAGTGCAGGCCCAAGGACTGAGCCCTGGGGAACCCCACTGCCCACATACCTCCAGGTTGAATAAGACCCATCCACCACCACCCTCTGGGTGCGGCCCTCCAGCCAGTTAGCAACCCATCTGACCGTGTAGGCATCAACACCAATGTCTCCTAGTTTCTTACTGAGAATGGGGTGAGAGACTGTGTCGAAGGCCTTCCTGAAGTCCAGAAAGACTATATCCACTGCAACACCTGCATCCAAGGACTTGGTGACCTGGTCGTAGAAGACCACCAGGTTGGTTTGACAAGACCTGCCCCTAATGAGCCCATGCTGGTTGCCCCTGAGCATAACCTCCCCTGCTGGCCCTTCCTGGACATGTGCCAGGATAATTCTTTTTAAAAGCTTCCCCAGAACCGAGGTAAGACTCACAGGCCTGTAGTTTCCTGGGTCCTCCTTCCTCTCTTTTTTGAAGATGGGGACCACGCTGGCCCTTTTCCAGTCTTCTGGTACATCGCCCAAGCACCATAAGTGCTTGGAGAGCGGTGCCAGAGGTCCTGCAATGACTCCTGCTAGTTTCTTCAGCACTTTGGGGTGAAGATCATCAGGACCTGTGGATTCAAATACATCTAGTCCCTCCAGAAGTTCCATGATAAGGTCCTCATTAACCTTAGGCCTGGATGTGCCACCCACAGGGCCCTCGGAGGGGCCAGTGGGGGAGATATCTGGGTCCCTCCTCAGAAACATGGAGGCAAAGAAATTGTTGACTATGTCAGCTTTACCGTCAGGTGAGATGACCAGATTTCCTAGCATGTCCTGCAGAGGCCCCTGTGGAGTAAAAATACATATATATGAATCCCTTAAATTTTGATTATTTGAGTTATAAGATGACATAAGCACTTTGTGAAGAATTGCTGGCTCTGTACAGTAGAACAGTTAAGAGAAAGTGTTCTTTGTAACTCCTCTGCTACTGCTTCACTCACTGCGGCCCTGAAAGATAGCAAAAGCATGTACAACCCTGATCTTGCAAACTAACCTTGTCTCCCCCATAAGTTCCCATCCTCTTTAAAGCAAAGAAATGATGAAGTAATGGTATAAGCGCTTTTCATGCTAATTTCTCTATATGATCATGTGAGTTGTAAGCAACTGTTAAAAAGTATATAAGCCTCCTGATTTTTGCTCTTGGGGCGGGGGGCTCCTTCTAAGTGCTTGGGAAATCCATGTCACTTTGGAACCCCCCCTACAGCTGTAGTTTCTTTTGAATAAAAGCTTCTGCTGACCTGACCCAAAACTACTCTGCGTGTGTTTCCACAACACCCCACATTACTTGGCACCTTCTTTTGCCCCCCTATGCATTTGAAAAAGGACTTCTTGTCCTGGAGCTGGGACTAGCAACCCAGATCAATTTCCACCTTGGCCTTCCTGACCGCCCCCCTACATTCCTGAGCTACCGAGGTATAGCCCTCTCTTGTGATGGCACCTTCCTTCCAACAGGTGTACGCCTCCTTTTTTGTTTGGAGACATTCCCAGATGCTTTTGGTGAGCCATGGGGGCCTTCGCACCCTCTTGCTCCCTTTGATTTCTGTAGGGATTACTTTTCTTTGAGCTTGGAGGATCATCTCTGTAACAGGAGGGACGTCAGGGTCACTGTGCTCTCCCCTGCCGCCTCTTTTACCATGCCAAGCTGTCGGCTTGCACCCTCCTATTCTCGGCCGCCATGACTTCGATTGTATACATTTTTATAGGGAGGCTGCCTTCCTTCTTCTTGGCCACGGTTGTCCTGTTACTTCTAATTCTTCTATGGTAGCGTGTTTTCCATACTCCTCAGCCTTATGGGCTATGCGTGGCTCCTACCACCCCAATACCATGCCCCAAGCCTCGCAGATGTAATAGACATTGTTAGGCCTCTCTGTTCGTGCCCTCTCTAGCACTCAGGCTCTCCCATCTCTCTCTCTCTGTGCCCTTCTCTCCAGGACCTTCTCAATAGTGCCGTCCTTCTCAATAGTTGCCCCCTTTTCTGGGGCTCACCACAATGCTATGCCCTTTTCTGAGGCTCACCACGCTCTCACTGGGGCTTCTCAACAATGCCCTCTTCTCTAGGGCTTCTCAACTGCCCCTCTCTAGGGCTGGGGTCTATGTACCCTGTATGCAGCACCCTCACTGATGCTGGAGTCCCCACAATATTGTGAGTCCCCTATGAGACCTCCTCCATCCCCTACTAGCTTCTCCCAAATCACCAGTGTAACCAACAGCAAACACAAACAGTAACATAAACACCAGCACCTTGCCTACAACATAAGCATAAGCCACTAACTATAACTATGCTCAGGCCCACCAGGTTTTCTATCCTACCACAGTGACCAACGCTGCTCTGGCATTCAGACTTAACCACTCTTTCCTAGCAGACAGCTCCTTCTTCCTTAGCTGCTGGTAGGGAACTGCCTCTGGCCTCCTGCCTGTGCTTTATATAGGAGCCAGGCCCTGCCCCTTTCTTCAGCTAGCTAGGCAGGTGTGGGTCATTATCCTACTAGTTGCCTCAGCAACCAGCACCTGAGGAGTCTTTACTGCTTTCTCAGTAGCAGGCACCTTAGTGCCCTGCTACAGCCTCCTTAAGGAGTGACCACTCCTCCTGGACAGTCAACTCCCACCAGGAGCACATCTGCAAGGGACCAGCAGGGGAGATTATGCTTAGGGGCAATTAACATGGGTTCATTAGAGACAGGTCCTGTCAGACCAGGTGTGGGCAAAATGCAGCCCGGGGACCAGATGGAGGGCCCCTAAAAAATTTAGAAAATTAATATTAATCTACCTTGGGCTGCCTGTCATGCAGCCCTTGATGGCTTGCCAAAACTCAGTAAGCGGCCCTCTACCCAAAATAGTTGCCTGCCCCTGTGTCAGACCAACCTGGTTGCCTTCTACAACCAGGTCACAAAAGCCTTGGATGCACATGTCATGGTGGATGTAGTCTTCATGGACTTTAGGAAGGCCTTCAACACTGTCTTTCACCCCATCCTTATTAAAAAATTAGGTGATTGTGGTATTGACACCTATGCAATCAGATGGGTTGCAAATTGGCTGGAGGGCCGCACCCAGAGGGTGGTGGTGGACGGGTCATTTTCAACCTGGAAGGGCATGGGCAGTGGGGTTCCCCAGGGCTTGGTCCTTGGGCCTGCACTGTTCAATATCTTCATCGGCGACTTGGATGAGGGAGGTGAAAAGCACCTTGTTCAAATCTGCAGATGACACTAAGATGTGGGGAGAAGTGGGCACGCTAGAGGAGAGGGACAGGCTACAACTAGATTTGGACAGGTTACAGAGGTGGGTGAATGAGAATAGGATGGATTTCAATATAGACCTGGGGAGAAAGAACCAAGAGCATACCTACAGGCTGGGGAGCTCCCTTCTCATCAGCACAGAGGCAGAAAAGGATTTTGGTGTCACTATCGATTTCAAGATGAACATGGGCCACCAATGTGGGGACACAGTCAGGAAGGCTAACTGTACCTTATCATGCACCCATGGATGCATCACGAGCAGGTCCAAGGAGGTGATCCTCCCTCTCTATGTGACACTAGTTAGGCCACAGTTGGAGTAGTGCGTCCAGTTCTGGGCACTGCACTTCAGGAGGGATGTGGACAGCATCAAGAGGGTCCAGAACAGCGTCACTCACGTGATTGGGGGCAGCAGGGCAGGCCCTATGAGGAAAGGCTACGGGACCTGAACCTGTTCAGCCTCCACAAAAGAAGGCTGAGAGGGGATCTGGTGGCCATCTATAAACTTGCCAAGGGGGACCAGCAGGCAATGGGAGAGTGGAAAGTGGCGCTCGCTCCTACTCTGGGGGGTCTTCAAAAGGAGGCTGGATAATCACCTAACCGTGGTTGTTTGACCCCAGCATTCTTTCCTGCCCATGACAGGGGGTTGGACTTGATGATCTACTTAGGTCCCTTCCGACCCTACCAACTATGAAAGTATGAAACTGTGAAACACAAGACATAACACCCTAATCTACTAAGGGCAAAAGCAAGGAGAACTTGACAGCCAACAACCCACTTATTTTTTCTGATTCTTCTTATGCCACTGCATACAGTCCCTGAATGACAGCTCCCTTGCTATCATTTTCATTCATAGGCCTTCCTACCCAAACTTATCCGTGTATCCTACTTCCCCAACAAATTTTTCCACGAATTTTAAAAGTCCTTGTTCCCCTGTAGGACCTCTTTTTGGCAGCTCTTTCTTTACAGGCATTGTTAATACGAGAGACGAAAGATGTAGCCAGAAACAGAGTGAGAGGCAAGGATTTATAAGAGTGAGATCTTTTATTGGATCATCTATGTCACTGGGATAAAGTTAGACTAGCTTTCAAATGCAAGACATTCTTCTTCTGGTCTAACTTTATTCCAATGACCTAGCCCAATAAAAGATCTTGCCCCAAGAAATCCTTACCTCTTGCCTACTTTTTAAAGTGACTTATTTCTACAGCTTTGAACAACTTCTGTATATCCAGTGTGAAGCAACTAGAGGTTTTTTCCTCCCATGTTCGCCCTGACTGTGTATGCCCTCTGGGGGGTCTCCATTGGTTTTGGCCACGAGAACACAACAGTCACCCTCTGTTTCTTTCCAAGCTTGCATCCAGAGTCTCGTCTGCTAGGATCCCAGATGACCCCCTCCCAAATCTATTACCAAAAACCTGGTGCTTTTCAGTCTTTTGAGAGACAAGACTACAGACCATCTAGGATCAGGACCTTTTCACAAGCTTAGACATAAATCAGGGATGGTTACAATCCCCTTACCAATTACCCTTTCTGTATACCGAATCAAGATGCAATCACATACTCAGTGATCCTCCTTTCCCTCCTAATGGGTAAGGTATTAACAGGGGTGGAAATAGGATTATGAAAAGTGGTGTTTCATATAATCACATACAGCACAGAACAATTTTCTCCAGTTAAAGATAAACTAGAAGCTTTGCTAATATGCTGGTGGATGGGGCTTATTATTATATTATTTAATTTAAGATCAATGCAAATGCAACTATTGAAATGTTCACTAACTGTCTAGCTTCTGTGGCTGTTTATTAAAACATAACCAACTAGGCAAAACTAGTCCAAGATATTATATCATGAGTCCTGTAGTCATTATAGTTAAAGGTATGTCTCATAATCAGATTCATAAAACAAAATCTTGAGTATTTTGCCTGTCATTTCTACACCTGAGTTAATATGACCACATCTGTGTTAAAGTTTTTAGCTAGAGCTAAAGGCAGTTTGCAGGGCTGTGGAACAGAGGAGACACATTGCCAGGAATGTTGAACAGACAGCAAAATTGCAGGGCAAAGGATATTTTGAATAGTGGAACATCAAGATCATTAAAGGCTACCACCTGTTTCCTCAAGTCTCCCCAACTCTCTTCCTTTACACACAATGTTTAGATGTGGCTTATTTGAATAAATTGTTCTGACTGGTGTTATTCAAATGTCTTTGTTACACTGAGGCTCTGGGAACTTGACTATGCCAGCTTTCCTGTGAATTTGGAAGATGTCCATTAGCTGAGAATCTGTTTCTGAGAAAAGTGTGGTCCTGGGAGAGAGAACTTACTACCTCTTTCTCTCACCTTCTGGAGGGCTATTCATGGGTGGATCTAGGACTCTGAAAAGGGGAGTACAGATGGTGTGGTGCATTGTCACATATAGGACAGCATCCAGTTTTCTCCGGTTATAAACAAACTGAAAGCTTTATTAAATATGCAAGGGGCCTAGGGCTGTATTATTCAATTTAAGATTGAAGCAAAGGCAAAAACGTTATTGGCCTGTGTATTCGTTTGCTAGATCATGTATTATGTATAAAAAAACCCAATGGCCTAGGCAAAATAATCAAAAGATGCCGGTTCATTAGTTCTGTAGTTATTAGAATGAAATGTGACTCTCTTTTTCAGATTCATGAAACAAAAGCCAGACTTCTTGACAATGTCTCCAAACTTTGTGGAACATTATTTCCACACCTGAGTTTATGGCTCTAACTAGAATTAATAACAAACTGCAGGTGCATGAATTAGGAACCAGATTTCCAGGAGCAGCTAACAGACAGCAAAATTACAGTGAAGTGTAGCTTGATTAGCAGCAGACCATTAAAAAGGAGAGAGGGTTGTTAACACCTGTATACTGAAGAGTTTGGAAGGAATCAGGTAGATTCAAATGAGCAAGGAGCCAGATTGATTTATCAGTGCTGCCTCAATAGAAATGCTGCTGATACAGCCAGGGAATTGGTTTTAAAGTGTGGGTGGAGCAGGAATTGTACCGGGGTTCAAGTGCACCCACCCTGGATCCAGCCCTGGGGTTACTTGCCATGCTCTGTTCTTTTACTTCTTTGACTAGGCCAGCTGTAACATAGCCGCCAAGGTTTACTATGACAGGCTTTGGGGGCCTGCTTTAGCTGTGCTTAGCACAAGTTCCTCTAGAAGGGCCAAGGTTAACAAAAGCATGAAGTTATTTCCAGAGTATTCCAGCTGAGGACATATATTTGCTACTAAAAGGAAAAATGGCTCTGGTTAATTTTAGCTGCTGTGCCACAAAAAGCACTTATTTGTTTGGAGGCCTGGTTACTAGCTGTGGCTTCGATGAGCAGATTTTTTTTCCACATTTGACTTTTTGGTTTTGCTCCAGCAGATTGATTAGTGATTATACCCCTGCTTAAAGCTGATAATTTATTATATACCTGCTTTAAATGTTCCTATACTAGGTTTGCTAGCCTGGTCTGGCAGTCACAGGTCATGTTAATAGCCTATGGCCCAGTGCCTGTCTGTCCATCTGTCCCCCTCCCAATGCCTGACCACAACCATTGGAGCAGAAGGGACACAACCGGTCCTGCTGGGCGTGGCAAGCAGCACCCACTGACAAAGCACAGAGGAAATCCCTGCTGCCTGGAAGAGACTCTAAGGCTGAACCTCCCTGGGAGGGCTTTGGACTTGGAGCAGGAGGGATCTGGCCCACCAGGGTGGGACATCACAGCACTCCCAGAGAAACCCTGAGCCACAGCCGGCGCCTCCTTGGAACGGTTCCCCACTACCCTGACACGGTAAGGAGGAAAGGGGGATCCCAGCTGGACATTTGCCTCTCCCAGCCCCAGGCCCTCAGCCCTAGAGCCACAGCCCTGCAAGGGACCACCCAGGCCCCCACAGCCACCCCCATGTGTCAGCCTGCCCTCTCCAATCCCCCCTTCCTAACCTTCCAGCCCCAACGTCCACCCAGCCTTCCACAGGCCCAGACACGAATCCTTTCATCTATCACTCCAGAAACACCCCACCTTGCAGTACTCCCATCCATCTCCTGGAACACCTACCTGTCCTTCCATCTTCCCGTCATCTTTGTCTGTCTATGTGTCCCTCCACCCCCTGAACTCAAGAGGAATCTGCCTACCTACTCTTCCATCCATCCACGTATCCATCTATCCTCAAACATGCACATCTATCCTGAACATGCACACACATTTGATCCCTCTGTCCATCCATCTTTTTTTTTTTTGGGGGGGGGGTAGGTAAAAATATATGTCTTATATACATACTAGCCAATTGCCCGTCATGAATGATGGATTTTAAAGGAGCGTTTACATGGCCGGCCCTGGAAGACGGCCCTGCCCCTGACCATTTTGTTACCCCTCACTGCCAAGTCTCATACCCCCCAGCCCTGCTGCTGCTCATCACTCCCAATTCACTGACTCCAGCCCTGCCAGTGCCCCTCATTCACCAAACTGCAGTACCCTGCCCCCCTGGGCCCTGATGGTGCCCCTCACTCCTGAACTGCAGCCCCCTGGTGCTGCCAGTGCCCCCTGCACTCCCAACCTGCAGTCTCCTGCCCCTACCCCAGTGCCCCTCACTCCTGACCCACAGGTCTCTGACCTCACCAGCCCTGCTGGAGGGGCCCAGGTGTCCCCGTCCTGACCAATCAGAGCGTGGTGGCTCCGATACTAAACTTTTTATCAACAAGTGGCAATGGGCTGATTCAGACCCAGAGGTAAATCCAAACACTTGGTGACACCTACTTTGCCCCAAATAACTGAACACATGCTCCCCTTCAAGGGTCTGGCACATCAATGCCAACACAAAGCAAAAATGGTCAGCAGGCAGTGATGGAGTGAGTTGGAGGGAAGAGGAGGGGAAGCTGTGGTACCCTCCACCCTGAGATGGGGCTGCTGCACCACACCAGGCAGCCTGGCCATGGCCTCCTCCCTCCCCCTGCCCTTCTCACCCCCAGGGTCTCGTGGCAGCTCAGCCCCTGTGAGCAAAACAGGGGCACTGGTCCCTCTGCTAGCCACGGATTTCCCTGATACCCTCCAAGCCCTCCTGCCCCTTCCCCCACTGGAGAACAGGCAACCCTCCCCTCCCCCTTGCTTTGTTGCAACCCTAGCTTCTGCTTCCTCTGCCCTGATCAAATGTCTAGGATTTTGCTGTGCTCTGGGAGTGGGAGCAGGGGGAGGCCAATAGGAGGCAGCAGGGAGCACCGTATGGGTCTATGCACCTCTGCAACTAGGTATGTGTGTGTTCCCTGCTGCCTCCAATCACCCTCCCTCTGCTCCCTCCAGTGGAGCTAAGGAAAGTCCTGGACACTTGGCTAGATTTTAAAAAACTCACCCTGACTGTGATCAGAGGGCTTAAAAAAGAGGACATGCATGTATGGTAACTCTACCTCAGCAACACATTTGCACTTGATTAAATGTGTTATGGACAGACAGACAGACAGACTAAGCCCTTTATTATATTAGAATATAATAAGGTTTTACACACACACACACACACACACACACACACACACACACACACACACACACACACACACACACACAAACACACACACACTTCTATATAATGATAAGATATAAAAAAAAAAAAAAAAAACCAAATAAAACACAAGTCGCCTGCTACACCCCACAGCAATCCCACCAATTTTCTATCACTCCTGCCAACAGCCCTGTGACTGACCATCCATCCCATCTCTCACTTCAGCCACCCAGCTGTCCCACCAACAATCCTCCATCCTGTCTTTCAAACCATCCATGCATCCCCCCACCCCTGCCATTGACATCCCTTGCACCACTTTGCATCCCTGCCATTGACATCCCTTTGCACCCCTTGCATCCCTGCCATTGACATCCCTTTGCACCCCTTGCATCCCTGCCATTGACATCCCTTGCAACCCTGCCATGCAGCTATCCACAGACCCCAACATCCATCAGTCCTTCTGTTCTTCTCTCCTGCCACTGCCACCTTTCCCTCTCATCTTTCCCCAAGAACTTCTCTCCAGCCTACACATGCCATCATGGGCAATGGTTGTGGCCTTCCCTGGATAAGCGGGTTCAAGGAAGGGCTGAATTTTTATGGGTGTGACTGAGTCTCATCCATTTCTTTTCTCTCCAGACTGGGATCGCAGTCTTACCACCATGGTCCTCAGGGTCCCCTCCACCTTGTTCCAGCTACTATATCTCTGCCAGCTGGCATGCCTGCCAATCTTACTCTTCCTATTCATAAATGACTGGCAAAGTGACCCCGAGCAGAGGCCACCATACCCAAACCCATGGGGTATCAAAAGGATACCAGCCCCAAAATGGACACTGGATTGTGGACAATCAACTCTATTGGGCACCTGGGGAACCAGATGGGAGAGTATGCCACCCTCTATGCACTGGCCAAGATGAATGGATGTCAGGCCTGCATCCTCCCAGAGATGTACCAGTACCTGGCACCCCTGTTTCGTATCACCCTGCCTGTGGCCCCCAGAGCTGTGTTCAAGAAAGTCCCCTGGAGGAATTATCAGCTCTATGACTGGATGTAGGAGGAGTACAGGCACATCCCAAGCATATATGTGTGGCTAATGGGCTACCCCTGTTCATGGACCTTCTGCCACCACCTCCAGGGTGAGATCCTGCAGGAGTTCTCTTTCCGTGACCACATCTGGGATGAGGCCAACCAGTATCTGGCTGGGCTGCGTGTCCAGTGCCATAGTGTAATTTATGTGGGCATCCATGTGTGCAGGGGGGACTATGTCCACAGGATGCAAACAACCTGGAAGGGGGTGGTAGCTGACAGAGCCTACCTGGAGAAGGCAATGGGCTACTTCCAGGCCAAGTACGAGGAGCCAGTCTTCGTAGTGACCAGCAACAGAATGGACTGGTGCTGGAAGAACATCGATGCTTCAAGGGGAGATGTGTACTTCGCTGGAGATGGGAGGGAGTCATCTCCAGGCAGCGATTTTGCACTGCTGGCCCATTGCAACCACACGATCATGACTGTTGGGATCTTCGGCACCTGGGCCGCCTACCTAGCCAGAGGGGAGACCATTTACTTGGCCAACTACACCCTGCCTGACTCTCCATTCCTCAAAGTCTTCAAGCTCTCAGCCGCCTTCCTGCCTGAGTGGATTGGGATCAATGCAGGCCTCTCCCCACTCATACACTAGAATCTGAGCTGGGGCAGTGGGTCACAGACTCCTGACAGACTTGGGATACGGTGACTGGTCTGCCCTGTATGGGGAGTAGGGAGCATGTGGAATCCAGCCCCTTCCATAGAGAGGAGGAGGGTGCAGGGAGGTGCGTGTGTGCCATTTCTTTCTGGGTACAGACCCAACTTTAAGGTTATATTTTAAACCAGGAGGAAAGGTAAGAGCCAGGACACCTGAGTTCTTCCCAGCATGAACTGCCCTCAGGCAGAGCTGGCTCCATTACATAAGGCAGTAAAAAGCACTCTGGCATCTAGTCTAGAGGTAAAAGCACCCAGCTCCAGAAACCAGACCAGATCAGGGATGCTCAGCCTCCAGCCCATGAGCCAGAACTGGCCCATGGCACTGTCATCCGGCCTGGGGGGCTCTCCACAAGTCCAGAAATTTGGCAGCAGGGGAGAGTGGTGGCACTGCTCCTGTACTTCCAAATCTCTGGATCCAGAGGGAGCCCTGGGCCCTGCCTGCTGGCTCTGGTGCCCAGTCTCTGTGCAGGGCCAGGTATGGGTGGCACCGTACTCCCCAGGACCCAATCCCAGCTAGCAGAGGGCAGGAGGAGGCAGTGCTGGGCCCCCAGCACCCAATTCTGGCCACAGACAGGCCTCATACCATTCATCCGGCCTGTGGGGCCAAAAGGTTGAGTGTCACTAGATGAGAGTAAGGCAGGCAGAGGACAGGACTCCTGGGTTCCAGCCCCAGCTCTGGGATGGGAGTGGGCTACACTTTAATAGGTCAAATACTGTATTTCTCCCACTCTATGCACTCCAGAATATATGATGCACTTTTTTTTTTTGAATGAAGGAGAAAACATCTTTGTTATAACTCAGTAGGAGCTGAAGCAGCAAGCAGGGAGACTATGCTCATTGTTCTGTTGCCTGTGGAGGGCTGTAGATTTCACTTCCCCTTTCGCCTGGTAAGTGGCAGAAACTGCTTGTACCACATTTCTCAAATATAATGCACACTCAAATTCCAGCAGCTGTTTTTCTGAGTGGGAAAAAGTGCCTGTTGTATGTGAGAAAATGCAGTACTAGAATACCTGCATCCCTGCCCCATTTCACCTGCTGAGCCAGCCAGTCCTCTGCCCAGGGGCCAGATATGGGGAGGCAGAGGGGAGGGAGAATATTTCCCACCTCAACTCTCCCTTCTATGCACAGGTCCAGACAAATCCCAGAGACTCTGAGTGTTTTTATTGGCAAGCGGCTGTGAATAAGGTGGTTACAAAGGCAGGGCTGTTCCTGGTTGTGGGGGTGGGAGGGATGGCGGGCTGGTGGGGCTCATCAGGGGACATGAGGTCTACAGCAGTGTCTACACCCCCATCAGGAGCTCTCTGGGTCTGCTGGAGAGAGACACACACACTGTGAGGCGTGGTGAGTAGAGCAGTGATGCTCCAGCCCCACCCACTAGGGGGTGATGTGGAAGGGGATTACCCAGTGCTCCAGCCCCAGCATGGAGCGGGGTGGAGGCTCTGTCAGGAGCTGGCTGGAGATGGGGTGGAAATCTCTTGGCTTCTCCGATTCCAGTAATGGGTGCTGTGGGGAGCCAGGGATGGGAGCTGGCTGGGGGAAAGAGGGGAGGGGAGAGAGTGCTGCCCAGTACCAAAGCCCTAGCAGGGTCTGGGGATGCTAGGGGGATCTCTCACCAGTTTAGGACTGCCCTGCCCCAGAGGTCTCAAATTTCTTCTTCCTGCCCTCCATGCCGCTCAGGGCATCAATGTTCTTGCGCCAGTCTCCCACCTCCCGGTTCTCCTGGAGGGGGTGAAAGAGTCAGTGCTGGGGAGGGGAGCACCCCATCTTCCCTCTGCTGCCTCCCATCTCCAGCCCAGAACCTACCCCAGCCATGCCCTTTTTCCACTCCCTCCCAGATCCTCTGATCCCCCTCTCCCCTCCCCCTGACGTTCCATCTCTCCCACCCCACTCACTCCCCAGTCCCCCTTCCCCTGCCTCCTTCCCTCTCCCTCAGTCTCACTGTGCCCCCTCCCCACCTCACCTTCTCAGTGTCATCCTTCTTGACCTGCTTGAGGTTGGCCCGCAAGTCCAGAGACACCTTGTGTTTGGAGCCCAGCAGCGCCTGCATCATGGCATCAGCTGAGATCCGGACCCGCCGTAACGCCGGACGCTTGAACTTGCCCCGCAGGTCAAAGATCTTTTGGTTCAGGTCCTCGATCTGGGAGTCAAGGGGCAGAGGAGAGAAAGTGAGTGGGAAGGTGGTAGTGGGTGCTGGGCAGTGGGAAGGTGCTAGGGGGTACTGTGCTGCAGGGAGCAAGGTGGGCACTAGTGGGTACTGTGACACAGAAAGCAAGGTGGGCACCAGGGAGCAGCATGATGCTGAGACCAGGGAGGGCACTAGGGAGTGCTGTGCTGCAGGGGCACAGTGAGGAGGTGGAGGGGGGCTGTGGAAAGGCACTAGGGGTGCCACACTGGGACCAGGGGGGCAGGGCACTAAGGCGGCTCTGTGTTGTAGGAAGACACTAGGGAATGCTGTGCTAGAGCTCAGAGTGGGCATTAGCGGGCACAAGTATAGGGCTACCAGAGGACTCTGCACTGCCCCGTCTCTGAAGGCAGGTACCAGAGTCTGGCTCCACACCTCATTGATGCTCTTGCTGACGCGCACCTCAGTGTCATAGCGCTCTTCATCCACCCTGTCCACACGGGTGTGCAGCTCCCGGCATAGCTCCTGGGGCACCGGCGGGAGGTTGTTCAGCCCCTGTCAGTGGGAGAGGGGACCCTTCCCCCATCCCCGCCCCCGCCCATGACTCCCTGCAGCTTATCCAGCTACCCAGGCCCTTTCCAGCAACCAGTCCCTTTCAGGCCCCCAGACCCCTCCCCTACCCTCACCCCTCCCCATCAGACCCCAGTCCTTTTCTCTACCCCACTCCAATCAGACCCCTCTTTGCCCCAGGTCCCCCTTGACTCTGTCCAACCCCTGCTCCCTGTCCCCTTCCCAGACCAGCCCTGGGTCCCCCAGCCAGTTGCGGGGTGGGGAGAGCCATACCTGCAGCTCTGCCAAGGACAGCCCAGCCAGGGCAAGGGCGGGGCAATGCTCAGAGAGGAACCGCTCCTTCTCCTGGGCCCGCTCCCTCTCCTCCTGCTCCAGATCCTGCTTTGCCACCTGGAGCATAAGCGTCTAGGGGGAGAATGGGGGGGAGGGGGTTCAGACCCCAGGTCCAGCTAGACCCGTACCCATCCCCAGCAGTGCCACAAGCTCAGCCATCTGCACCCCCATGCCATCTCCTTAAATCGGGGGCAGGGCATGCACCCAGCCAGCCCTGTACCCTCCTTGTCCACTTCAGATCAGCCCTAGAGGCCCAGCCAGCCCAGTCACTGCCCCCTTCCCCACTGCCTGGTTACCTTGAGCTGCAGTTTGCGAGAGGCAGTTATCTT
This sequence comes from Caiman crocodilus, assembly GCA_030014935.1. NCBI lineage: Eukaryota > Metazoa > Chordata > Crocodylia > Alligatoridae > Caiman > Caiman crocodilus. Next base: position 112,569,805 of record JAGPOW010000304.1, on the reverse strand, counting down.
GGGTTTTCTCTGTGTTAAGACAAGGAAAATGACATTAGCAGAGGCAGAGACCCAAATCAGGGCAACCTCCCAGAGGAGGGGAGTGTAAACTGCCAAGACCCCATCCCTTCTCCTTCCTTATGCTTCTAAACAGGAGCCTGACCCTCAGCTGAATTGTGCACTGCCCCTCTAGGACAGGTTGTGTCCACCCTCCATCAAAAAATCTCATGACCTAGAAAGGAAAGAGAGACAGCTTTGAACCCATTTTCCAGATGGGTTAATGGAAGCCCAGAGCACTACAATGGTTCCAATGATCTAACAGAGCTGGGAAACTGAACCTGGCTTCTTGGCCTGGACCTGAGCCACAAGCCACTGCCCATGTTAGCCAGGACACCGGAGGAAGATGATTTTAGCCCAGTTGTTGTCATGGTGAACTTTATCAATATTCCAGTATCAGACAGAAGCATACAGCTGTGGGGCTGGCAGGGCCCTCTGGAGGTCACATCTAGTCTGACTCCCAGCCTGAGGCAGGATCAACCCTATTCAAGTACTGATTCAACCTACTCCTAACACTACACTGCAGTGCTGTTGCACAGCTATGAGGCTAATGCCTGAGGACCCCAGAGCCCCTACCCCTGCCCCAGGTGAAGCAGGGGACAAGGATTGGTGGTGTCCTGATGCTGCCAGGTTGTTAAATACACTCAAGAGATCTGAAGAGGAGGGCCCTGCCTCCACTAGAGAGGAAGGCAAACCCCTCACAATCTACACCATTCTGACCATGGGGTAAAATTCCTTTCTGACCCCAAACTATGGTGACGGGTCTAACCCTGAATGGAGGGACAAGACCCCCTAGACAGGAACCCCCAGGTTTAAGTCCCAGTAGGAGCACTGGTACAGCCCAATCTCAATCCCTAGCATTGGCTGCAGCCAGCACTCAATGCCTCTGAGGCAGACTTAAAAAACACAGTGACAGGTGTAACAGAAAAGGGGAGAGGGTGGCGAATTCTCTCCCAGCCCCATGCAGCAACCAGAAAAGCTCAGAAGCCGGGCAAATACTCACAGCAGAACACAAGCAGAGCTGTACCTAGATCATCCTTGGCCAGCAGCCTGTCAAGATCTTCTTGAGCCCTCCAGCGATGGAGAGTCCATATTTTCCCTAGGCAGTCTGTTCCACTGCCTCACTTGTTCATCAGTGAAATTTTTTTTGATATCCAATCTAAACCCACTTCACTGCAACTTCAAGCCACTGGAAAAACTGAGGCATGGAGAAAAGCAAGGACACCCTCCCCAAAAAGGGTCTATCCCTGATTCATGTGTGACTCGGGTGTCCTGGCTGTCTCCACCCTGCTCTAACTAGGCTGACACCCTAGGAGCTCTTTTCTATTTTATCAGTACTCTGCAGTGTTGATACACCAGAGGTTGAGCAGGACCCTTTAGAGTGGGAAGATCTTTATGGATACCTGAGCCAGGTTCCCTTTCAAATGGAGCAAAGATACTGGTTGCTGTCAAGGACCCTGTCAACTGGGGATAACTTTATTGATGCATTGGTGTGGCTGACAGGGACATTTCCAGATGGGTTAAACTTTATTGGCACCTGAGCATAGCTGACAAGGAGCCTCTCAAGGAGGGAGAACTTTATTGATACCCCAACCTTAATGTGCGGCTCAATGGCATAGGCTCTGTAATTGGCAGATGACTTTCTCCGGAGGGGTGGGACGGTGGCTGGTGGTGGGGGAGGGAGTGTGGGTTTAGGTGGTTCTGGCTGGGACTCCGGCTCAGGCTCTTCGACCTCCTGGGCTGCTTCTTCCTCTTCCTCCACATACTCCTCTTCCTCCTCCTCCTCGTACTGAGGAGAGAAATCAATGACATGTGAGCTCCAAGGCCAACCCATGCCATCACCTTTAAGAAGGGCGAGGGGGGGGGGGGTGTTGTTCCAGCATCCAATTCCCTTTAATTCCTAAATGAGAGGTCAGGATATTTGTCTGGTGGACAAAAAATATGAGGGATGCTTTCCCAGGGAACTCTCTCAAGGGATTGCCCACCCTCCAGGATTGCCCTGAAGTCTCCAGGAATTAGATATAAATCTTCAGGAGACAGCTGAGAGTCAACCAGGAGATAAATTATAGGGCATTAATTAAAATAAATATTAAATGTTGAATTTGATTTATACAGGAGTCCAGTGGATTTTTTAAATGCAATACTGTAGTAATGTGCATTTGCCTTCCTGACATAAAGTCTGTGCACCGTGTAAGTGATATATGCAGGCGCGCGGGCATGTTGGTGTTCTGGAAACCTCCCGGAATAGAGTCAAACAGAGTTGACAAAATTAGATGGTTGTAGTAGGGGACTGGCTGGATGGGGCAGGGGCCTTTACCCTCTAGGGGGCACTGGTCCTAATCTAGCCTCAGGGAAGGGCACTGGCTGCTTTGGGGCTAGGGGTGGGGCAGGGACTGCTCTCCTCTAGGGGGCACTTCTGCCTTCCAATGGAGTGGCTGACTTTGTCCCAATAATAAAGGCTGATTATAGGGGAATGCACTCCCATGCTGATACTTACGGTTACTTCCTCCCTGTGGGATAGGTTAGGGGGGGAGAGAGAGGGAAAAAATTAGTTCAGTGACAAACCCAGCCCCTGAATGACACAGGCACTGTCTGAGACTGGGGGCGGTCCCCTAGCCCTTTGCAGGCATGATGGATGGCTTGAAGCCCCACCTGGCCTGGGTACTGAAGGAATCAGAGTCATAGAGAAGTCAGGGCTGGAAAGGACCTCCAGAGGTCATCTAGTCCAAGCCCATACCCAGGGCAGGATCAGTGCTATCCAAACCATCCCCTACAAATCTATAATAACCTCTTAGCAAAGCTACTGTCAAACCTGATGCAACACAAGGCATCACACCCCAACCTGCTACAGGTAAAGCAGGGGGACCTCTGCTGGAAAAGGTTGTTCATATACAAGAGATCCCATGTAGAAGCTGTGCCCCCTGCGACAGAGGCAGGGAAAACTCCCCCAAAGTCCAGGCCAGTCTGGCCACAGAGTAAAATTCCTTCCGCCCATACAACAATCAGTCTGACCCTGAGCAGAGGAGCAAGACCCTCCAGCCAGGAACCTCCAGGTGGAAGCACAACTACTGGCGCAGCCCAGTCCCAGTCTCTAGCCTTGGTTGCAGCCAACACCCAATGCCTCTGAGGAAAGCTTAAAAACACCCCCAAAACCCTAATACATGTAGCAGCAAGGGAGGGGGGCAGGATTTCCTCCCAAGCCCATGCAGCAACCAGCAAAAATGAGAAACCTGGGAAGTACCGCAGTAGAATATAGGCAGAGCTGTGCTTAGGTCATCCCTGACCAATGCCTGTCCAAGCTGTTCTGGAACATCTCCAGTGATGGAGCGTGCACAGCTTCCCTAGGCAGTCTGTTCCACTGCTTCCCTGTTTTACCAGTGAAGAAGTTTTTCCTGATATCCAGTCTAAACCTACTTTGCTGAAACTTCAACTTTGGAGCAACTGATGCACAGAGAAAAGCAAAGACACTCCCCCGAGAAGACTCACATGTAAGTCAGGAATAGGAGCCCAGCTGTCTCCACTCTGCTTTAACCCATTAGATCCCAGTCTCCTCCCAGGGCTGCCCCCTGCTCTAACCCCACTGGGGTAGAACCCAAGCATCTTGGCTGCCACCCTGTTGCTCCACAAGACCCCCACTCCTGAGACCCCACTCCCCTCCCAGAGCTGGGCATGAAACCAATCACTTACTCTTCTGCCATGTTGAGTAGGTTGTGACAATACCAAGAGCTGGGGGGGGGAAAAATGGGAAAAATTATCTCATTGTGCCCTACAAGGAGTGCTGACTCCAATCTGGCCCCAGGGCTGGCTTACGGGGTGGGTAAGGGGCAGGGACACAGGCAGGGGCAGGGGGCCTTTCCCTTCCAGTGGGTGTTAGCTCCAATCTGGTCCTGGGTGGGAATGGGCTTCTCACCAACTTCCTTATCTCCCCAGGCCTGTGGCTTTGCCCCTATTTGGGGTGGTTTCTCAGGGCTGATAAGGCAGTAAGTGGAAGGTGCTAAATATAACAGCTCTTATCACAGCTGCCAGATGGAGTCAGAGTCACAAGGGGATGGGGGGGGGGGGGTGTTTTCTTTGCATAAAGCTCTGGGCAGGCAGTTGCAGGATTGGGTTGGGTTGGGTTGGGTTGGGTTGGGGGGGTGGGGGAGTACCTAGAGGACCCACCAGATGGTGAGGTGGTTGTAGTCTCCCCCTTCTCTAGCCCCATGAGACTGTGGCCCAGCTGGCCAGAGCTGCTCTAGTCACATCCAGATGGGGTGGGATTTTGGGGGGGAGTGTATAGGGTTTAAGTTGAAAGGGTTGGGGGATGGATTCAGGTTCATTCATTGTAGAAACCCGCTGTCCCAGTGCTGATGCAGATGCCTCCTGAGTGAGGTGCATGAATGGAGGTGGGGAAGACACCGGTTATACAGGGACCTCTCACACATGCTGAGAGAGAGCTGCTTGTGGGTGGGGTATCTTGGGGGCTGGTTATACAGGCACACCTCACCTGGCACTGGGTTGTGGCTATCCCTGGAGTGGGGCACAAAGAGGGTCTCTTTAAAGTCATGTTTCCCTGTCTCTTGCGGTAGACTGCCAGTCTGGGTCCCTCTGGGACCAGCTGTGGTTTGTTGGGGGCTAGTTTTTGGGGTACTGAAGGTGACAGAATATTTAGTAAGGGGTTAAAGTCTCTGGGGATGGTAAAGGCGAGAGAGGAAAGATCTGTGGGCCTAAAAGCTGTGAATATGGGGAGAAGGATTCACCCTGCCTGGCCAGGACCCAGCCATCCCCCTAGATTCCCCATCACTCCTTACCCCTCTCTTACCTTGAGAGTTCCCAGCAGAGTGGGGCTGGAAGAAGCAGGGTGTGGGGGGGTCTCTGCAGGCTCTAGGCAAGCATGGAGGCTGCTGGGTTTAAATAGGACTGGTGGACTGCCCAGCTGGCAGGAGGAAGGGAGGGGAGTGGCTGCTGATAAGAGGGGCCCTGGTGTTGGAGGGCTGTGGGGGAGGGGGGAGAGGGAAGGCCTAGACAAGTGCTCCCACAAAAGTGGGGGTGGAGAGGGCATCCCAGGGTCTGGCTGGAAGGGGTTGGGGGAGCATGTGGCCTCCTACCCCTGAAGCAGCCCCAGTGGCCTTTGTGCTCCACTGTGGTCCGTGTCCCAGCAGCAGCCTCAGGGTGCCCATAGACACCAGGGCTGGGCAGTGCTGGGAGGGGCAGGGTACAGTTCCAAAGGTGCTGCCAAATCAGCAAGGTCAGTGCCGATGGCTCAGGAAGCCTCCCCCAGTTGAGCACCCCCACTCCCACCCCATGGTGCCCCCTAGCTCTGGGGCACTTGGGTCAGCACTCACAGCTGGGATGGAGGCCCTTCATGCTGCTACTCTTGAACACTGAGGCTTTGGGTAAGTGCCTTCAGGCCCTGTAGCACCCCTAAGGGCTAGGACAGGGGGTCAGTACTGACTGCTGAGCCCCTGCACCCCTTCTCTGTGGCCTGGCACCCCCTGTACTGAATCCCTTTATTTCCCACAGCACAGTGCTCTCTGGCACCACAGAGGCACTTGCACCAGCTGCTAACACACAGGTCCCACAATACAGGCAGGCCCTCCAGTGGAGGACACAATTCTCTGCTGGACTCTCCCCATTGTGTGCTATATCATCCCTTCCACTGAATCGAACTACCCACACCTGCAGCACAGTGCTGCCTACAGAAATCCCCATGCCCTGCAGCATGGTGCTCCCAGAGCTAAGCTTCTGGTATCACATCACTTTGAATCAAACTTCCTGGGAGCAAAGTGGGCCCAGCAGGAAAGAAATTTATTTCAGTATGAAACAAGCCATAAATGACAGAGCTGGACACGGAGCAGAGGGGGCAGGTGAGGGGAGGGAGGGGGATTCATGCACAATTCAGGGGGAGCAGGGGGTATGTAGGACCCTCCCCTCAAACATATAGCAGTGGAATTTTATTGGCTGCTGGCCTAGAAGGACACAGGGCAGGGGAGGGAATGGAAGGGTTAATGCTGGACAGAGAGGAGTCCTGGCCCCCAACAAAGTGGGCACCAAATGGTTAAAGAGTGAGGCTGGGAGAAGCTCAGATGCCCAATCTAGGACCCCAGCAGGTTAAGATGCGTGTGTGGGGGGGGTCTCTCTCCCCACCCTATATCCCCAGGGAGCTGGTCTCCAAAGTATGGCTCTGCCCTCAGGCCCCTTCCTGCAGCTGGAAGCACATCCACGCTGGATGCTGCCCACTTGGCACACCATGGGGCTGGAAGCCAGCCCCTGCTGCCAGGGCTATGGCCTGGGAGGTGAAGGCGTTGGTCTGGTCCTTATGGAGGTCGGGCAGGAAGCTGTGGGGAAAGCAAGGAGGGGTGAGCAGGTGGGGAAAGGGGGACAGGATTCCTAGCTGGACCCATCCCGCTGGGGGTGTCATCAGACCAGGGGCACATAATTCCCTACCAAGACATGGCCAGTCAGGTCCCACAGTACAGGCAGGTCCTCCGGTGGAGGACACAATTCTCTGCTGGACTTTCCCCATTGGGTGCTATATCATCCCCCATGAATCTGCAGGGTCGGGGCACAATCCCTGTCTGACCTCTCTCCTGTTGGGGTGCTATAGGATGTCCAGGCCTGCCCCAAGTCAGGAAAACAATTGTTAATCGGACATACCCTGTACCAGGTGCCATAGGCTGCCCCAGAGATGCTTCCAAATGGCAGGGAGGACAGGGGAACACACGGGACACACAATTTCAAACTGGACCCACTCTGTCAAGGTTTCACCAGCTTTAAGGGGAGCAGGGCCCCAGTGGGTAGAGGGTACATACGTGGTCAGCTCCACAATGAGGGTGGCGCTGGGGGCAGACACTAGCTGCAGCTCTGGTGTCAGGTCATGGATCATGCTGTGGGGACAAGGCAGCATGAGCAGAATCCAGCATGGGACCAGATCCTTAACCCTTCCAACCTACCTGGCATGTCCTGTCCTACAGGAGGAGAGTAGGGGGTATCATGGCACCCAGCAGAGTGAAGTAAGGGGTAGGTACAGGCTATGTACCCAAGGGAACAGATCTTGCTCTTCCCCTCCCTCTCTCGGCTGGGACAGAACCCAGAAGTCCTGGTTCCCAGCCCTGCTTGCTGTCACCCACCAGACACCATTCCCCCCCACAGCTGGGAAAGAACCCAGACATTCTGGCTGGTGGCCTACCCTACCTGCAGGAGAAATAGAGGAGGTTGAAGAGCCGCTGGTACTGGTTCTTGCAGTGTAGCTGGGGCGTGCTGTTGAGAGGCAGAAAGTGGATCTGGACACCCCCGGGGGAGATGGGTCCTGAGGGGGAAGCTGCTGGTCAGCACAGAGACAGCGAGCCCCTGCCCCAGCAGGGCCTAGCTCCTGGGGGCTAGGCCAGGGACTGACTGGCCAGAACTGGGGAGGGATCATCCATCCAGAAAACAGCCCAGAAACTCCAGCAGTAGGGGTCTGCATGAGGGATCCCCTCAGAGGTCTGGGGAGGGGGGTTCCCTGCCATTCCAGTGAGCTCAGGGATTTAGCAATGGTCCCAGTAAACAGTGAGCCTCAGGCTGACCTGCAGAAGAACAATGGCATGTGCAGGACCCCTGTGTGAAGGCAGTGGGTTTGCTCCCAGCCTTTGCATGCTTCATCCCCTATACAGCCCCCAGCATGGCTCCAGGTCTGGGGCAAGTGGAAGCAGTTCTGGGATATGGGGTAAGGCTGAGGGGATGGCCCCAAAGCCCATGGAGGAGCATGAGTGGGGTCTGGTGGGGAGTGGGTCTGCAGAGTGGGTCTGCAAAGGCCAAAGAGCCCCCTCCTCAAACTGATCTTGAGTTGAACCCAAGGAGACCAGATGCTGAATCCCTTATAGTTGTAGTGCCGTGTGGCAGGGAACTCACTGTGAACCAGCTGGCTCTGCTCCTGGGGCTGGGAAGCATCCCCTGGGACTGGGATGGCCACACTGTCCCCCTCTGGGTCAGGTCCTGAGGGGATGTATCGGGCCTGGGCTGCCAGCTCATGGAACATGGCTGTGACATTGTGCAGTGAGATCTCCTGGGCATTCTGGGTGGGGTGACAATACAGAGAGGACAGCTGAAGTCCCCTGAGATCCTGATTGCCCCCCAGTTCTCTCCCTGCCCTCCCTCAGTCTGCTTATGAAGATCAGGACTGCTCCTCCATAGGAGGCCCCAGTTCCCTCCCCATGCCCCACTCTTTGCTAGTCTGTGAACTACCCTCACCTTGCTGGGCACCCCATTGATGGTCTTCAGCAGGCTCTGCTCCTCAGTCTCAATTCCGAAGGGGATGTAGGGTCCTGTGGCAATGTCACCCCAGTACCCACGGGCTGGCACCCTATCCCCGTTCTGGGTTGGGGTGGGGAAGGAGATGGTATGTTATTTCCTCCACCAGACTCGGTGCCCCCACAACCCTGGGCTGTAGAATTTTCCCCTCCATTCAACCTGGCTGGGCTGAGAACCTGCCCCCCTTCCCAGCCAGTGCCCTTCACACCTGCCCCTCATCCTCTCTCCTGCTGACATACCCCCTATCCATGCTAGGTAATGACCATGCTCACCCAGTTTTGTGCCCCCTGCACCTACAGTCCCCCTACCCCACAAGAACTGGCACCAACCCTCAAGCTAGGACCTGCTCACCAGTCTTAGGAGCCTCCCAGAAGCCAAAGTCTTGTTGGGAGTGTCATAGATGCCCTCACGGAGCTCAAAAGCCACACCTGTGTCCCGCCACCTCGCGTATTCTCGGATATTGATTACACTGGCCTGGATGGGGATGGTGGGAAAGGTGAGAGCCCCCTGCCCAGGGCTGCTCCTTGCCAAGGTCCCAACAGTCTGAAGGTCATGGGCTAAGCTCTGCCCCCACCCTGCTCCTCATGGCATGATGCCCACTAATAAGCCATTCTCCTTGTGACATCATCTCCCCTGTCCCTGCCCCCTGGGCAATGCCCCGCTAGAGCAAGACCCTGCTTCTGCCAGCACAGCACCCCTTAGCAAGTCCACCCACTCCACTTTCAGCAACAGATCTCCCTGTCGTCTCCCCAACAAGCAACATGGCACCCTCTAGTGAGGTGTCCACACACACTTCCTGCCGTATGGTACCCCAAAGTGCCAGGCTGGCTCACTGGGGCCATCACTGGCTGCAAGGGGAAGATGCCCCCTGCAGGCCCCTCTCTGCTCTGCTCTGCTCTTATCCTGGCGCTGCCCCAGCCTGGTGCAGCTAGCATCAAGTTGTGCCAATGCCACATCCCAAAATTTTCTCACCCCCTGCTCATGTAGCTTCATGTTGAGGTCCCAGTCACTCACACCCTTGCGGGTGTCATAGCGGGTGCCCAGGTACTGCCTCACCCGCAGATCCCAGAGCTGCACGATTGGGAAGGCTTGGGGATCCGGGTGGAGCCAAAAGCGGAAGATGCCCTCCAGCTGGTCCCGCTCCTTGAACTGTGGGAGGAACAGGAAATGGGGAATGGGGCCATTCAGCTGGGATTCTGCTAGGGAGAAACTGAAGCATGGAGAGGGCAAGAGAACAACTCCATCCACAGTGGAACCCAAGTGGCCTAGCTGGTATCACTTACTAGAGCCCACGTCTCACCTGAAGCTGAGACAGGACCCAAGAATCCTGACTCCAGCATCTCAGGGAGGGTCAGGAAAGACTGAGTTAGGGAACTTCTGGAGGGGCTGGACGTGTTCAAATCAGCAGGTCCAGATGCTCTCCATCCCCAGGGTTCTGAGGGAATTGGCAGGGGTTATTGAGGGGCCCCTGACGTGGCTTTACGAGCACTCATGGTGCTCTGGCCGGGTGCCAGATGATTAGAAGAAGGCCAATGTGGTCCCCATTTTCAAAAAAGGGACAAGGGAGGACCCAGGCAACTATAGGCCTGTTAGTTTTACTTTGATCCAGGGGAAGCTCTTTGAGAAGATTATCCAGGAGCACATCTGGGAAGGACCAGCAGCGGGGATGCCCAGGGGCAACCAGCATGGGTTCATTTGGGGCAGGTCCTGTCAGACCAACCTGATTGCCTTCTATGATCAGGTCACAAAATCATTGGACACAGGTGTCACGGTAGATGTAGTCTTTCTGGACTTCAGGAAGGCTTTTGACACTGTCTCCCACCCTGTTCTCATTAAAAAGCTAGGTGACTGTGGCATTGATGCCTACAGTCAGATGGGTCACAAATTGGCTGAAAAGACACATCCAGAGAGTGGTGGTGGACAGGTCATATTCGACCTGGAGGGAAGTAGGCAGTGGAGTCCCCCAGTGCTCAGTCCTCGGTCCCGCACTGTTCAATTTCTTTATTAGCAACTTGGATGAGGGGGTCAAAAGCACCCTGTTCAAATTCACTGATGACACCAAGATTTGGGGCGACATGGGCATGCTAAAAGGGAGCAACAGATACAGGTGGACCTGGACAGGTTACGGGGTGGGTGAATGAGAATGGGATGGGATTCAATACTGACAAGTGCAGGGTACTGCACTTGGGCAGTAAAAACCAGCATCTTATCTATAGGCTAGAGAACTTCCTTCTCAAAAGCACAGAGGCAGAAAGAGATCTTGGAGTCATTATCGACTCCAAAATGACCATGGGCAACCAATGTGAGGACACAGTCAGGAAGGCTAACCGCACCTTGTCATGCATCCACAGATGCATCACAAGCAGAGCCAAGGAGTGATCCTCCCCCTCTATGGGACACTGATCAGGCCACAGTGGGAGTACTGTATCCAGTTCTGGGCATTGCACTTTAGGAGGGATGTGGCCAGCATCGAGAGGGTCCAGAGGAGGGCCTCTCGCATGATCAGGGGACAGCAGGACAGACCCTACAAGGAGAGGCTATGGGACCTGAACCTGTTCAGCCTTCATAAGAGAAGGCTGAGAGGGAACCTGGTGGCCACCTATAAACTTACCAGGGGGGACCAGCGGGGAATGGGTGAGACCCTTTTCCCCCCGCGCACCTCCCAAAGTAACAAGGAATAACGGCCATAAGCCTTTTGGGAGTAAGTTCGGGCTGGACATTAGAAGGCACTACTTCACAGTGAGGGTGGCTAGGATCTGGAACCAACTTCCAAGGGAAGTGGTGCTGGCTCCTACCTTGGGGGTCTTTAAGAAGAGGCTGGGTAATTACCTAGTTAGGGTCATTTGAGCCCAGTATTCTCTCCTGCCCAGGGCAGGGGGTCGGACTTGAAGATCTGCTTAGGTCCCTTTCTGACCCTACATCTATGAATCTCCTCTCCCCCGACCCATCAGATCCCTCCACCCTCCCAGAGCTGAGAGAGAACCCAGGCACCCTGGCTCCTCTTCCAGCGTTAACTACCAGATCTCACTTCTTCCCCAGTCTGATCCCTGGAGAAGTGAAATGAGGATAGAGAACTGGTCTGACAGGGACTGGGATACCAGGGCCCCTTGGTCTGATATGGCACAGATAAGAGGGTGGTCCACTGGTGAACATATGTGGGGGCAGCTTCCCCCCTCCCTTGGGGTCTCTCAGCTCCCGGCACCCCACTTTTTGGAACAGCCCATTTCCAATAGGCCATGACCCTGCTTGATCTGGCTGGCGGGGGCACCAAGCTCTTAGCCTCTGGACCTGGCCTAGCTGTGGGGTGCAGAATCTCTCATCAGAGAACCACCTCCATCCCCCTCCCCCCACACACTGTACATTCATGTTTTCACTTGGCTACTGGGTGGACTCCATTTCCCAGGATGCACCACTGCCTTTCTCTACATTGCATAATGGGGCATGCAGTTGTGTGTGGGAGGCCTGCCTTTAGAGGCCAGTGGAGGTGGAAAGCACCCAGACTTCATCTCCTACAGTGCTCTGTAGTCATGCTACAACCAAAGACCATGTCTAACTTACCAGGTGGGAAGTGCTGCATGCTGGGAGATGTATTCTAGCAAGGCAGCACAAACAATAGAAAACAGGAGAACGGGATAAGCAAGCATCATGATGCACTGTGGTGATGTCTCTACCATGCTACCTTAACCGGGGATGGCACTATCGTTTATTCTGGGAAATGCAGCACACCCTGGGAGCCCAGGCAATAGACTAGCAGTGGGCAGAACCTGGACTCCATCTCCCATGATGGACTGTGGTTGCGCGGCTGCCAAGAACTAGGCCTTCCTCACCTAGGGACTGGTGTTGCATCCTAGGAAAAGTAGTCCAGCAAGGGGGTAGGGGTAAAGATTGGTAATCAGAATAGAAGCCTGGGACAAGTGAAATCCACTCCCCATAATGCACCATGGTCATGAACCTTCCAGGAGGCATGGTTGTTGCATGCAGTGAGTGTATCAATAGAAGCATTAGGTGCCAAACGCAAGAGATAGTGCTGCTCTGCTCAACATTGATTAGGCATCATGTAGAGTATTATGTGCAGTTCTGGGCTTCACATTTTAAAAAGGACATACATAAGTTAGACAGCATTCAGAGATGAGTGACAAAGATGAAAAAGGGCTTGGAAAGCAAATTATATGAGGAGAGGCTGTAGGAGCTAGGCATCTTCAGCTTGCAGAAAAGGCGTTTAAGTGGGGACATGATGGCACGTTTCAAATACTTGAAGGGCTACTGTACAGAAGAAAAAGTACCTTTTCTCTCTTGCTTCAGAGAGTAGGACATGGAACAGTGACTTGAAGTTGCAGCAAAATAGGCTTAGGTTGGATATCAAGTCTTTGAAAAAATTATCAAGGCTCACATTTGCGAGAGCCTGGCAGGAAGAATTATGCTGAGGGGAAACCAGCATGGGTTTGTAGGAGGTAGATAATGCCTGACTAATCTAGTCTCTTTTTATGACTAGGTTACAAAACACCTGGACGCAGGAGTAGGGGTTGACGTCGTTTACTTAGACTTCAGGAAGGCCTTCGATATGGTTAAGAGGCTGTGACTTGGATGACTACACAGTCTGGTGGGTGGCAAATTGGCTAGAGGGTTGTACCTAAAGAGTCATAGTGGATGAGTCGGTATCGACCTGGAAGGATGTAGGCAGTGGAGTCCTGCAGGGCTCAGTCCTAGGACCCATACTCTTCAATGTCTTCATCAGCGACTTGGACGAGGGAGTGAAGTGTACTCTGTCCAAATTTGCAGATGACACAAAACTGTGGGGAGAAGTGGACATGCCGGAGGATAGGGAACAACTACAAGCAGACCTGGACAGGTTGGACAAACGGGCAGAAAACAACAGAATGCAATTCAACAAGGAGAAATGCAAAGTATTGCACCTAGGGAGGAAAAATGTCCAGCATACCTACTGCCTAGGAAATTAACTGCTTGGTGGCATGGAAACAGAAAGGGATCTTGGAGTCCTAGTGGACTCCAAGATGAACATGAGTCATCAGTGTGACAAAGCCATCAGAAAAGCTAATGGCACTTTATCGTGCATTAGCAGATGCATGATGAACAGATCCAAGGAGGTGATACTTCCCCTCAATAGATCGAGTCCGATGACCTGCATGGCAGGTCATGCATGATCCGAGTCCTGCATGGCAGGAAAGAGCTCTGGGTTTAGATGACTCCAACTAGATGCATATCCAACCTCCTCTTGAAGACCCCCAGGGTAGGGGAGAGCACCACCTCCCTTGGGAGCCCATTCCAGACTTTGGCCACTCTAACTGTGA
>JAGPOW010000304.1:112524228-112539042 GCA_030014935.1 Caiman crocodilus | reverse complement strand
TTTCTAGTGTTGTATGTAACACCTATTCACTCTTTTGTGGGGTGCAGTAGAGGTTCCTTCAGTGCCCCTCAGTCTTCTACTTTCTTCTTTCCTACAAAGGGGAGGAAAGGAAGGAGGGTGGCTGGCTCCCTGAGATCCAGCCTAGTAATAAGCTGTTGGGAAGGCCTGCAGGTATACTGCTGAAGCAGCTGTGCCAGTTCCAACCCAGCACCCTCCTCCCTCACTGCATTATCAGTCTTGACATTCCCCAAGATGCATTGGAGGTTTCTGGGATGATCAGGGTGGTAGTGGTGGTGGGGTAGAGTAAGGAGAGCAAGTCTCCTTGCTCCTACAGGGCAGGTGGGGCTGTCCTTGGTGCCTGCTGTTGCTTAACAGCTGCTCTATTGATAGTCTGCCCACTCCCTGTGAATTGCCAAGCTCCTATGGGGGCTGGGGACGCAAGGAGCAGTCCTCTTATCACCCACTGACTGGAGAGCTTGCCTCTGATATGTATCTAGCCAGGGGGCTGGAATGCCTGTATTTCCACACTAATTTCTGGGAATTTGGTGCTGCAACTGACCACTAGGGGTGTGCAGAATGAGTCAGATTCAGCGCAAATTGGGAACAGTGATTCGGTTCGTTGATTTGGATTGCTGTCCCTGATTTTTAGATCTAGCCAAATCGGAATCTGAATATTTGATGCCAGTTCAGCCATTCAAGCAGCTTTTTAAATGTGTGTGGGTTTTGGGTGTTTTTAATTTTTTCCCGCATCTTGAGCTGTGATGCTGGGGTGGTTGGAGTGCATCACAGGAGCATGGCGAATCCAGAAGTGAACTGAAAGTACTTCCGGTCCACTTCTGGATCTGCCAGGGGGCACAAAGGGGGGGCCCCCCATGCCCCTTCAGCTCAGCGATCAGCCAAAGAGGGACCCTGGGTGCCTCTTCAGACCCAGGGGGCATGGGTGGGGGCCCCCAGTGCACTCCAGCAGACCTGTAAGTGGACCAGAAGTACTTCCAGTTCACTTCTGGATTCACCATGCTCCTATGGTACATTCCATCCACCCCAGCATTGCCACTCAAGATACGTAGGAAAAATATATGTAGTGCTTTTGGGTTTGCTGCCAAGTGTGCTGGGGAGCCCCCCACACTTCTGTGGGACAGTCCATGCACCCCAGCATTGCAGCGTTCACAAGCTGCCTGGTACTTTGAGGTATGTAGAAAAAACGTTTAAAAATGTGTCCATGTCTAAATCGATTCGAAGAGTTCTGATTTTGGTTCTGAGAGATTAAAGGGTCTCCTGATTCAATTCGGAGTTGGAGATTTGGCTACCAAATCGGGCTGAATCTCTGCCAAATCCAATCGGCAACCAAAGCTTTGCGCAGCTCAACTGAACACCTTTCTATAACTTATGACTTGGGGCACTTGTTTGCTTTTCTGTCAATACTCATTACTTAAACTTGCCTTGTGCAGCACCCATCTCGTATGCTCACTGTCACAGTTAGAAAAATGAAAGTTACAGGAAATGTGTAGCTGTATTAATTCAGAGGTGAGGGAAATGTGCAAATTGTACCCACAATACAGATTCATAGATTGTAAGGTAAAAGGGAGCTCAGCAGGTCATCAGGTCCAGCCCCCTGCACCAAAAAGGAAAGATAACTGGGGGGCAGGTGACCCCTGCAAGGTGACTGTCCAGTCTCCTCTTGAAGATTTCCAGGGTAGGTGATTGCACCACCTCTGGAGGGAGCTTATGCCACAGTCTGGACACCCTGAATATGAAGGAAGTTTTTCCTAGCATTAAGCCTGAATTCGTCTTCCAGGAGTTTGTTGTTGTTATTCCTGGTTTTCCCCTCAGATGCCCTGATGAGCAGTTGCTCACCAAGCCCTTGATGTATTCTTGTAGTGTAGCAGTAAGCTGCTACAAGGTCCCCTCTCAGCCTTCTTTTCTTCAGGCTGAAGAGTCCCAGGTCCCAGCTTTTCCTCGTGTGGTTTGTTGCATCACTGATCATACAGGTGGCTCTTTGGACTTTCTCAAGCTTGTTCACATCCTTGTTGAAGTGTGGTGCCCAGAACTGGATGCAGTACTCCAGCTGTGGTCTCATCAGTGCTGAGTAGAGTGGAGGAATCACCTCCTTGGTTTTGCTGGAGATGCATTGATTGATGCATGCCAGAGTATTGTTTGCCCTGCTGGCTGCAGCATTGCACTGCTGGCTTATATTCATACAGTGGTGTATTATTCCTCCAGGTCCCTTTCATTCATTGTGCTTGTCAGTTTGGTGCTGCCAAGCCTGTAGATGTGTTGGGTTGCTTGCCCTGAAGTATGACGAGCAACATAATTTTAATCAATAAGGGAGAACCTGAGTGAGGTACCTTCTGCGCTATAGCAGATAAAGCAACCAGTCAGTTTTTCAGAGCAGTTCAGAACGTTGATTTACTTCATTATATCCACCACTTGAGGAGATCAATACATACTTTCTTGCTGCTTCCTGAACTGGAATATCCAACGATATTTTTTTTTTAAGATGTTTTTGACAGAACTGTTTTCATACTACAAATTAAGATGAGACTCATTATCTTGTCACTAAAAGTAAAAATGTTAGAAGATGCAATGGATGTAGGATGTAGCTTTTAAATTTGCTCAGAAATAGCTATTTCTGTGGATACAAATATTCATCTTAAGGTTTTCTTTCTAAAATGCTTTTCCACTGAACTCAAACTACTTATTATAGCAAATCCTACCCAATGCTTCAGCAGCCATCACCCATTTCCAGATTTAATGAGCCAAGCTTTTTTTCATCCTAAGGGCTAGATAGCCAACCATTTTGCAACTTGTTCCACTTTAGTTTATGCTCCATTATCTATAGATCAGCATCACTCAATTATAAAGCTGCTACCTTTCAGAAACTGATTTGAGTTTAGACATGGGTCAAACTGTTGCATTCAGTATAACTCTTTTAATATCATTATTGGTGTTTGCTAAAGAATAAGTGAAATTGTTTACTACTTACATCTGCATGTTGCTTTTTTTTAATTGGCATACAAACCAAGCCATAATGCTATTATCTAGTTTAAAAAAAAAAAGTTAATGAAAAGTGCAACTTATCTCACTTTAAGGTAGACATTTCATAAACAGCAGTTTAACATCCTTATTTTTGGGCTGTGTTCTCAGTGAACGGTGCCCAACAAATGTACGTACTGTGCATGTGACTCTACGTTGCTTTTCCAAATCTGGTATTTGGATGCATGTCATTAGCAAGATGGAGTAGCCCAGAGTCTGCTTTCAAAGGAGTGATTCTCAATTGGTGCCACAGTAATCCCCTCCAGGGGTACCAGGGAATGTTAGCATTGTCAAGTGTGCAGACATTCACAAAATCAAACCAGATGTATAAATAAATAAAACCAAATTGGATTTCATAGTGTTAAAGACATTCTGACTTTTGGAACAGAATTTCTGTTTTTCTGCAGTCAGAAAATAATGAAAACTCCAGTTGGCATCATGTCATAAGTCTGCAAAGGTTGAATTGTTCTGTAGTGATTCTTTTTCAGACTTTGTGTGTAGTTTTGAAGACCTTGCATCTACTTGCTAAAAACCAGTAATGCCACTACAGTCCATATCTCAATATATTCTGACTTGCAGGAGGAAACTTGCACAAACATCCAAAATGCTGGTGTGGCTAGGCTACTTATTTGGTAAATGTGATTTCTGCATAAATCGAAAGGTGTCTGGATATGGGAATAGTCTCTTCTTTGAGACCTACAGCATTCTATTCTGCTTTCTCATTCTTTCTTCCCTAATACTAGCTTGCGGTTACCCAAAGACCATAAGCAAAAATGTAAGTCAAGAAATGAACAACACAACCCATTCACATTTTTTACACAAGTTACATGGAGAACATTAGGAGTAGGAAAAAGATATTAATGCTCTGCTGAAGATACTTATTTTAAAGAGCAACGATACATTTTAATAGGACTTGAATTATTTACATGACCTTTCTTTTAGCAAACTAATTCTTAATAGATGGATCACTCTTTTGGAAGAGCAAGTATATGTTGTTCTCCATTTCTATGGTTCATTTTAATTTGAGGGATGGCACACATCTTAAATAATTTTGAGTAGGGGATTTGGTATGGCTCTAATCTTAATAGTGCTAGCCACAGTTAAGGCATTCTGTTCTTGTCTTTTATAGTCAACTCCTTCTCCATCTGCAGACCTTCTGGGTCTTGGTGCGGTTCCTCTGACCAATTCTGCTCCTGCACCTTCCTCTAGTGGCAGTTTGCTGGTGGATGTATTTTCAGACTCTTCCTCTGTGGCTGCATCTCTTGCTCCTGGCTCTGAAGACAACTTTGCAAGGTATTGGGGGTTCTCGCCTCGTACTGCTTCCCTGTTATAACTGATGGGAATTTCAGCAAAGAGTACAAATGGCTTCAGTTGTTTTTTGTTCTGTTTATAAATGACATTCACTTTAGCTTCTGAACAAGTTATTTAATATAATTTATGGAATAGGAAAATTCACATTTTGGTTGGTTACCCAAAGGCAAGCTAAATGTGAATGCTGAATGTGCTGTCTGTACTGAGTAGACAAGCTTAACAGCTTAAATCCAGAAATACCACAGTAAATCTAGGGGTTGACCATACATAGTTGTCTAGTTTTAAGGCCTTCAGGTTTACTTTTAAAGGCATTATTTGCCAACTGCATTAACTATTACTCCTGAAGTTTTCTAGGTTGGCTCACATGCATATTTCCTGGTGCTTCCCTAACTATATCGGCTAACTTGTGGCCAACACTGCATCTGAAAGAGGTATTTAAAAAAAGAAACCAACTTTCTAATTACCTTCTACTGAGGACTATGTAACACAATTTTTTTTTTCTCGTTTTTTGCTTTTAAGTGAGTTTGGGATAAGTGTGTATTCAGCAGGGTTCTATAAATGTACTAGTCTAGGCAGTCTCCCTTTTTGCCATTTGCAAGTACTTGTATAAAATCTCTTTTCCTTTCATGTGACATCAGGCTTGTAGTTCCTTAAGAAGCATTTTGCAACCTTAGCCAATCTCTAGCTATGGTAATCCCTAGAGAAGTGCTACAAGGTTGTCACTACAGGTCTTCTGTACATGACTCTGTCGATCTTCCACTACACCTAAGGAACTAATTTTTTTTAGGCATGTCCTAGACTATTAATGTTTACTGCTGTTTCATAATTATTATAAAATGCTTTTGGTATTACCTTTTTAACTGCTTATACCAGCATGATAAAACATATGACTAACTAAAAATGCTTAACTTTCACTAGGCTGCACACTGAAGCAACAGGAAACTTTTTTTCTTTAAATATAAGGATTTGAAATGATGCATTCTTGCTTCTGGAGGTTGCTGCCTCTAAAAAATTTAGATGGCAAAGTGGTGTAATTAAATAAGTGCTGAATGGATTGAGTGCCTGTTGACTGCAGTGCGAACTGCGGATTTTCAGCAAACATGAAAAATCAGGTTACTTGAAAATATTTAGGTCTGTTAACTCCAGGTACCTCTTGACCCTTGTTTTGACCTCCCAAAATGCTGTGCTTGAGGAATGAGGTAAAGGAAATGACTAAACACTAAACTCTCTTTTACTAACTCTTGACATCTCTATTACTACCTCCTTTCTCCCTTTGTGCTGCTTCAAGTAGCTCTGACCGGGCTTCATCTGAGGTAGTTTCTGAGGAACCAGCTGATGCTGTGCATGATGCTGATGAGCTTATACACAAGTAAGCAATAATAACATTTTGCTAGGCTGGGAGAGACTCCCAGAACATTACACACACATGCACAATTGAAAAGCAAGAGAACTAACCACTGACCACTTTTCATAGCTGGGAGGGGATGTTTGGGTATTCACAGAGCATGTTGGATTACAGCATATGCAGTTGACCAGTTACAGAGATGTACTTATTCAAAACTCTACTGCTGCAGCTCAGCATAACGTTCAGTACCCCATGCTGCTCAAACTTGGCCTCCGCTCCTGAGCAATGTGGTTTACACTATATTTTGCTGTCACTTGGAGAGACGGACAAGAACTAGAGGAGTAGGTAGGTGTTGCCAGATGTGTTGGCAGAAGCACTTGTTTGTTCAAGTGCTTTTGTAGAAAGCTAGAGTTTTCCTGAATCTGCTTAATTTGGGGGAGAGGGGAAGGACTTGAATCCGCAGTGTAGGATGGGTTCACTTTGTTTAAAAACTAATCTGAAAATGGCTTGAGGAACAGAGATCAGCCATAAGTATATGACAACATTCAGCAGATATGTAAATGCTCATTTTTTGTTAACAATGTTTGCCTTCCTGATTTTGGTATTTTTTTTTTTTTGTCCTTATACCCTTGTCACAGTCTCATTCAATAGCTGAATCCTGGATTGAAAAGCATTGGTTCTCTGGTCCTTGTAGCATGCATGTTTGGGGTCTCTTGGCTTCTTTCCTATTTTTCTTAAGCATCATCATCATCAAATTAAAGCTTGGATAGTTTTAATAATAGTACCTTCAAGAAATGGGTTCTGGATGTAATGAGCATCCATTTGCATCAAGTTTCCAGTTTCTGTATCACGTCACATTTTCACTGAATGCTTCTGGCCCCACTGTTTTGTATGCCATCCCTAAGCCCTTACACCCATGGTTCTAAACTCCTTATACAGTTGCAAGAAACACAAACATGTCTGTCTATCTGTTTCTAGATTCATATGTAAAAACAATGGAGTGCTGTTTGAGAATCAACTGCTCCAGATTGGACTGAAATCAGAATTTCGCCAGAACTTGGGTAAATTGTCAAATAGTTGTTGATTTTTTTTTTTTTTATTTTTTTTTTGTAGGTGTAGTAACTTTGGGAATAGTGCTTGTTAGTTTTAACTACTTGGTAACAACTTTTAGACTACATAAAGGTGGAGCAAATTTTATGCCTAACCTGCTTGAGAGATCCCTTGTTGACCATATGTTGTCCAGAATCCTAACACCCCCACCCCCTTCATATTTGGCAGTTGAAATGAAAAATATTAGTACATCAGGTAGTCAGGATTGCTTCATTTTCAGGGTTGACGTGTGCAGATTATAGGTGTACCTGCTGAGTGCTCAATTGTGGGTATAGCATATTATTTCAGGAAGAAGTAAAAAAGCAACTACTTTTTTTTACCCTGCCTTTTTTCAATTCATGTTAGCTACTTGTTTAACTACTTTCATTTCACTACTCCTGAAACATTTTCCAATTAACTGCTACATGAACTTCTAATCTGGGTAGCTCAAGTGGTCTGCTTGAATGTCTTGCTCTTTCTTCTGTTATGAGATGCAACTCTTCGGAGAAAATCTTTTCATCCATCTGTAATATTCTTTACTTTGAGATTAATTGACTTCAAGATGCTAAGTAAAAGTAACATGCCTATAAATTTCTCCAAGATGCATCATTTTCAGTGAATATGCAATTTCTGTGCTTTTACTGTTTTAGGATTGTATAGGGAAGGGGGAAGAAGTTGTTTAAATGTTGGATCTTCTTGGGGTTTTCCTCTTTTGGCTAGGTTTTAAATTCTAAGTCAGCATTGAATTTAAACTAGACCACTCAGAAGTGAACAAAGAGGTTGAAGTTTTAATGTAATTTCTGCTAAGGATGGTAGCAAAGTCTTTTGTGCCAAATGAAGTCAGTAAACTCTGTTGCATGTTTATATGATACAATAAAAGGTAAGAATGTGTGTGTTTTAACTGTCTTTTCAGGTCGGATGTTTATATTTTATGGTAACAAGACTTCAACACAGTTCTTGAATTTTACTCCCACAGTAATCTGTTCAGATGAGCTGCAGTCAAATATCCTCGATTTTTGCTTTACTCTTGAATAATAGTCTGTGTGCCTGATCATGCTTGATTGTTTGATAAAATGCAACAAGAGGGAAATCTTGGATAATATAGTGGCTGGATAATCTCAAACCAGATGAAATAATTTGTATGTTTAAACTGATTCCAAAAAGGCTTTTTGAGGAAAAACTAAAAGTATAACCACAGATTTTTGCTGAATTGCCAATAAAGAGAATGCTAAAACAAGATTAAATATATATAATATCTAACAAAAGTGCTTGGCTAACAGCTTTGGCAGTATTTTGCCACAACTTTAATTGGTTTGACTTGCTTTTGTACTAAGTGCTCATACTTGTTCCAAAACCTCAAAACCATTAAACTTTAAATCTAAATCAAGTCATACTATCATTTTCAATGGAAGTAGAATTAAGTGATATTTTTTTTTTTTTTAAGCATAGTAACTGATAAGGAGAAATGCATCTCTTCTGTTCTGATAAAACACACTTCCAGAATGGCTTTACAATTTTCTGTAGAAATTGTAAAGCCATTACATGCCAATGCATAGACTCGCTTATGTTTCTTTCAAACCCTGAAAGATACCAGTCTTCAGGAATACTTGACTGAAAAAAGCCCCTAGAAGTAGACCTAAAAATTTCAGTAAAACTAATGTACAAGAAGTATAGACAAGCAAAGTGCTCAAATGCTGGCTGTACCTAACAGGTTCATTTTATTCTTCCTTGTATAACAGAAAGCATCCTAAATCACTATTTCATTGTCTCGTGTAACTTAAAGAATGTTGGAGTGCAGACACACAGTTGTTTGACTGCCTGAATATTGATTTAAGGATTTTTAAATATAACAAAACTGACAATTACATCATTGGTAGTGCTATTGGGTATGCCAACATACTTTAAGCTTAGTTGCATCATGATCAAAGTAACTCTTGCTCTCTGATGGAACCAGTATGGTGATGACCAGGAATCCAGGTTTTCCATTTCCCACAAAAACAGAGAAAACCACCTGTCTTTTTTTTTTCCCCCTGATCGTCAAGAAATCTGATTTTCACTTTTAGCAGAGATCTGCAGATCTCCCATTTGTTGCAAAGAGCTCCATAGGCTGGCAGAGTTCCAGCCTGCAGGAGCTAATTGCAGAAAGACCGCAAACCCCCAACCCTTCCCAGAGGGGAAGGGGGGTGGGTCTGAGGTTCTGTCAATCAAGGGTTGGCTCAGTCTTGCTGTTCATTCCTGGAGCCTAAGGTAAGTGGAGCTTGCAGGGGACTGGGGCTCCCTCTAGCAGGGCTGGGAGGATGGGGTGGAAATGGCAGGGGGGTGTTGGCAGGGCTTGGGGGAGGCAGGCCCTGGGTGGCAAGTGTGGGTGACTGCCAGGGCTGGCAGAAGAGCTAGCTAGGCAGGTAGGGGGCAGGCCATAGGTGTGTGGGTGGGGGCTGAGGGAGTAGGGAGGTGTTGGGAGAAGCCCCACATGAACCTGCCCAGTTGGTGAGCACTCCTCTATGTGGGGCTTCCCCCAACACTTCCCTGTTTCCCCCAGCCAACTTCCCACATGAGTGCCAGCCCAGCTGGCAGCACATGGACCAGGAGCACTGTGCTATTGGCATGAGCAGGCTCCAAACTTCGCTGTGTGGCTTTCCTGAAAGGCCAGTAGCTCTGGGTCCGTGGACCACTTCCCTGATGAGCACTCTGTGTCTTTCCTTAACACCTTCCCCACTCCATCTCCCAGCCAGCTTCTTGCACGATTGCCTGGCTGGCTGGCTGGTGGCAGTGCATGGACCTGGAGTGGTGTGCTATCGGCCCTTCAGGGAAGCTACATAGGGAAGCACAGAGCCCGCTCAGGCAGATGAGCATGCTGCTTCCAGTCCATGTGCTGCAGGGAAAGCTGAAACAGTCTGGTTAGGGTTTGCCTCATAGTGGGCCAGGCTTGTTTGGGGCTGGGGCCGGCTCAAGGTTATGCCAATTTGCTGCTGCTCCCTGCTTTCAGGGGAAGTGTTGCCAGGGCATTGCAGAGCTTACAGAGGTAAGCAGCTTTCCTGCACGTCCCTGCTATGCTGGGTTGCACACACTGTTGCAGAGGCTCTGGGGGAGGAAAGTAGGGTGGGGAGCACAAGCCCACAGCATACACCCACCCTGGCCCTACCCCTACCCACTGCACAGGTTTGGGGAGGGGGTGCAGATCCCTTCTCCACTCTGGGAGTATGTGTTGGTGGGGAGCCAGCCTTACCCCTGCCCTAGCCTGCAGCAGGGGGGAGCCAGCTCTATGCTCCTGCTGCTGCAGCAGCTACTGCTGCCTTTTGGGAGCAGGGAGCTGTGGACCTGGGTCCCTGGCCCTATAGCCTTGGCAGCTGGAGGGCAGAGGCTGTGGGTGGAGGCAAGGGGCACAAGCAGGGTTGGGGAGGGGGGGCGGTCTTTTAATTTTAATCATGGATTTGGGGGGAAGTTATCAGAGAATTTGCAGGTTTTTTTAATGCATGTTATATATGAGGGGGGGGGGAAAAATTAGGATCCCTGGTGATGACTGGGTTCTTTTGCTACAGTACAGACTAGTTGTATTTCCTTCGGTGTTTTGGTTTTTGGCCATGTCTAAGCGCTACTTTTAACCTTTGCCTAAAGAAGGGAAAATGAAGTAGAGGCTTTTCAATTGCTTGTGGCCACAGAATTTGGCCATTGGCAAAAGTAGAGATTTCCTGGGCTTTAGTTCTGTTCAGTAGGTCAGACTGTATTAACTACTGTTTTTTTTAATTCTAGTTGAAAGTATTGATATGAGCTAATTTATTGCAAAATAAGTAAAAACATATTGTCTAATAGAGTTAAAGTTACCATTATCTACAGGATGTAAGACTTGTCTAGACGTCTTGTATCTAATGTTCCTCAGGTGGCATGGCAACATGCAAGTTGCATCAGTGTGAACACTTTGCTGTCCAAGAAATTAAATGTAGAAGGATGTAGAGTAGACAGACTACCAGTTTGTTGTGAAATGTTACACTGTGGGCTGCTATTGGTGCCACCCACTTAGTGGGAGAGCATGCAACTACTTTCGTAAAGTGGTATATAAGGTCAGTCAGATTTTGCATCTAGCCCTGTGACATGCGTGTATGCTGTTGTAACTTAGACTAGTATATAGTTACTACTGGCTTTATGCTGGAGTAGAGGTATTTGATGTACAGCCCTAAATTGGTTTTAAATAACCTCTCTATTGTAGATATGCCATGCGTCTGCACCCTAGGACTGATCTTTTAGTTTAAAAATGAGCTCTTTAATATATTTCTTAGCATGGTACTTGGTATACCATTAAGTTTTTAAAAGAAAATGTGATACAGTATTGTGTTTTGGAATTATTAATTTATTGGGGGAAAACTTGATCTTTTGAGTCTTTAATGGCCTCCCACCTTATTCCTGAAGGAAATATAAACATTTCTCTAAAGCCACTGGCAATGATTTAGAGACCGCAGTCAATCTTTCTTTATTTTTTTTGTGAAGTGATTTCCTTAACAGCCTTTCATGCCTGAACCTTCAGACAAAGCCAGTAGACCCCATAGTGGATGGGGGTGCTCAAGTGCAGCAAGTTGTAAACATTGAATGCATATCTGACTTCATGGATGCTCCAATCCTAAACATTCAATTCAGGTAAAACACAATTTCTGATGACAATTTTATACTATTGAATTGCAAAATGTTAGTAGGGACCATTCTTTGACATTGCATTAAGCACAGGACTATGCAGAGAGAGGACCCATCTTCTATCCATTAACTTGTGAAAGACCTCAGACTCCAAAAATGACTTGGAACTGCATAGTAAGTAACTGAGCAACTTCATGTGTATTATGCAAGAAAATAAGCTTCCTTTTGGAAAGGTAGAATAGGGGTGGGGTGGGAAGAGTTCGCTTTCCCATGGCCAAATGTTCCCATATGCATGGAGGAGGGATGGAGTCCAAATTCTTACCATCACTTGCCCTTATTCCAGTTCCAGTGGCAAGAAGTCTCAGCCATTGCTGAATTGGTAACAGGGCAGTGGCTGAAGAAAGGGGTAGGATGGCTAGCCTCTACCTTGCTGGGAACTTCAGCTGATGCCCATGTGGCATCATTAGGACATACACTGTCTGACTAGACCTGGAAAGGTGAGCTGAGGAGTAGCCCCCTTTCCCCCTAACTGGAGAGCATGCTTTTGTGCTAACTCTGTACTCCAGCCAGTGCACATGTCTTTGAGCACAACAAATTTTGTAGCACTACAAATATAGCATCTACCTAAATCCTTAGTCTTATTAAAATAAATTAAAATGAATTTGACGTGGTTAACTTGACAATAACAGAATTTTTATCCTGAAATGACCTGTGATGCTCATATGACTACTAAGGTAGAGGGTAGTACAGGTTTCCCTTGCTGTATGCAGGTTCTGTATGTTTTTTCACTTTCATGCAATGACCCTTTTTGTACCAAAAATTAATTTTATATGTGAGGTAAACTCACTCTTATGGAATTGGTGCGGTGGAAGCCCATAGTCAGCTGCTTTGTGTGGTGCATTGCACAAGTGATGTGCACCAAAATAGTCTCCTGTGTGGATCTATGCTCTTTGCTCGTCTGCTACATGTGTTTCTGTAGTTGCCATCCCCATTATGATAGTACACACAAGCACAGGGCACTGTCTGCTGTTGGTGAGTACCAAAACAGTCTTGTAGAAATGGGTCGGCTGGGGGCATGGTTTGGGGGTCAGTAAAGTCAAGGTCTTGGAATGCATGCCTATTTGTTGCGCTGTAAAATGCATTCCTGTTATGCAAATTTGAGTTATGCGCTGTTTTCCAGGAACACGTGTACAGCATAAAGCAAGGGAAACCTGTATAGATCAGTGGGACCAACTTTTGTCAGGTGTGCCACAAATTTTAAGCTGAGCATCCCTCTGATCCCCTTCCCTGACCCAACCTGTTCTACTTTTTTGCCACCTGCCTGGTCTGATGCTCTGCTTTCTGCTTCTGCATTTTCTGCCACTGTTGCTGACTCCCTCCCCAATTGGCCATGTGTGACACACAGCCTGCCATTGTTACTTGTGGCATTTGTGCCACAGGTTGGCCATCTCTGATATAGGTGTGAAGACTGAACAGAAGGTAAAAAAAACAAAACAAAACAAACCCAAACAAGTATAAAAGCAAGACACAGGTGAGAATTTAGTTATCCGTGTCTCCTGGTGGTTGAACCTACATACTGCTCTTGATTTTGTTTAAGAAATGTTGTTAAACATACCTGAATCAAGAATGCAAAAAGTCAAAACTTGCCCTTGGATACTTTTAGCCACTTTCCAAATTGGAATGCTCATCTCTTCAGTTACACCTACTTAAATTGAACCCCAAGCCTCTTTTAAAAGGACTTATACTCGCTACTGCATTTTATGTTGAGTTTGGTTCTTCATGGAGAGAAAATGACTCCTCCTTGATAGCTTCTTTAAGAGAACACCTTTCTTGAAGTAGGACATAGAAACATGCAAACTAAGCATAGATCTGCATGAAATTACATACTATTGTTAATTACTAGAACTGATTTATACAAAGCGTATTTCCCTTTTTGACATATGAAATGCAAAATGTTTAAATGTTCTGGAACTTTATAGTGTGTTTGTGTTAAATGGCTATGGGTTGATATTTATGTAGGCATGAAGCCAACTGGTTACAGATCTATGTTCACCATATAAAAGTACTAAAGTTTACTTATAGGATGCTAATTCATGGAATTGCTTATCATAAGTATCTGAAATGAAGCACTGCTTTTCTCTTAAGAATTGCATTTATTTTCCTGAGTGCAGAGCCTTGTTTTTGCTCATTACAAAATGCCTCCTTGAAGATCCTTAGAACTAAGCATTGAAAGTGTATTCCCTCAATGTCTCTTCCCTCACAGAACTGGATGAATTTGTTAACGTTCTCTGAAGAGAATCTAGTACCTATCAATAGCATAATTCTTTAAATTGCTTTTGACATGTAAAAGGTTAATATTCAACCCATTTGCTACCTTAATTCTACACTTAGGTATGGGGGAACACTTCAGAATCTTTCTGTAAAACTGCCCATCACGCTGAATAAATTTTTTCAGCCTACAGAGATGTCTTCTCAAGACTTCTTCCAGCGTTGGAAGCAGTTGAGCAGGTAAGTGTTTTTTGTTTGTTTTGGCGCATCTGTGTACTCCTCAGGGAAAGCGTGCGTGTTTGAGGGGGGGAGAAGGAGGGAAGGCGGGCATATTCCTTATTTAAGGTTTTATGAGTGGTACCTTGTTAGTAGTATGACGTCAATAAACACTAACGTGAAGTGCATAACAGTTTGCTGATGACACCAAGTGTGTCCACCTCGCCCCACATCTTAAACGGAGAGAGGCTGCAACTAGATTTAGACAGACTACAAAAGTGGGCAGATGAGAATAGGATGGGGTTCAGTGTAGACAAATGCAGGGTGCTGCACTTTGGGAATAGGAATCCACAGCATCCATATAGGCTGGGGGTTCCCTTCTCAAAAGCACAGATGTGGAAAGGGATCTTGGAATCGTTACTGGCTCCAAGATGAACATGAGCCGCCAATGTCTGACCGTAGCCAGGAAGGCCAGTCATACCTTGTCATGCATCCAAAGATGCATCTCAAGCTGGTCCAGAGAGTGATACTCCCCCTTATGCGACTGGTCAGGCCGCAGTTGGAGTACTGCATCCAGTACTGAGCGCTGCACTTCAAAAGGGATGTGGCCAGCCTGGAGAGGGTTCAGAGAAGGGCCACCTGCTTGATGAGACGGCAGCAGGACAGGTCCTATGAGGAGAGACTGAAGGACCTGAACCTGTTCAGCCTCAGCAAGAGGAGGCTGAGGGGGGACCTAGTGGCTACCTTCAAGCTCATCAAGGGGGATCATCAGCAAATAGGCAGAGCCCTTTTCTCCCTAGCACCACCTGGGGTGGCAAGGAACAACGGTAATAAGCTGATGGAGAATAGGTTTAGGTTAGAGATCAGAAGGCAATATTTTACAGTTAGGGTGGCCAAAATCTGGAACCAGCTTCTCAGGGAAGTGGTCC
>JAGPOW010000304.1:112483798-112496662 GCA_030014935.1 Caiman crocodilus | reverse complement strand
TTCTTCTCTTCTTCAGACTATATTGGATCAGTTCCCTCAGCCTCTCCTCAAAAATCATGTGTCCCAGCACCCTAATTATTTTCATTATCCTCCACAGGACTCTCTCAAATTTGCCTACATTCTTTCTGTAACGTAGGACCCAAGACTGGATATATTACTCCAGATGTGGCCTTACCAGTGCTGAATAGAGAATAAACACTTCCCTCCCCTGCTGGCAATGCTTCTACTAATGTAGCCCAGGATGCTGTTAGCTTCTCGGCAACAAGGACATACTGTTGGTTCATATTCAGCTTATTGTCTGCTGTAACCCCCAGGTCCTTTTCTGCAGAGCTTCTGCTTAGCCATTTGGTCCCAAGCCTGTATCAGTACATGAGATTGTTCCATCCTAAATGCAGGATTTTTGCACTTGTCTTTATTTAACCTCATGAGATTAATTGTCATCCTATTCTTCAATATTGCTAGGTCTCTCTGAATCCTAGTCCTACCCTCCAGTGTATCTACTACTCCCCCTTGGTTGGTGTCATCTTCAAACTTGCTGAAGGTGCATTTCATCCCATCTTGGAGGTCATTGATGAAGCTATTGAACAAAACCAGCCACAGGACTGACCCCCTGCAGCACTATCCAACTCTCCAAAGAGCACAATACTGAAATTGCTAATTAATTGAATCTACCCTAGGTCAAAGAGAAGCAACTGGATACTGTGTGCCTTTAGTCACTGTCAGCTTGTCCTCAGTGTAAAAATGTAAAAATATCCCATGGCTGGGGGAAATTCAGTAGCTATGGTTTACCAATAACTTTTTCTTAATTTAAGACCCTTAACCTAAAATTTAAGATAAAGGATATGTGACATCTGTAATGTTAGAATATGCTTCATTACTTTGCTCAAAACATTTCAAAGAGCATGATAACATTTTGTGAAAAAAGTGTTTGCTATTTAAAATGTGAAGAGAGCAACATCTCCTTTAGAAGCTAACTAAGCATTACTTTAGTAACCGATTGTAGAACTAACCTGTGGAAAGTGTAGAGGTTTCAGGAGTAGTACTAACAGGATGAGGTCCAGCTGTGTACAAATAGAAACAAATTCAATAAGTAGATGATTATAAAAAAGAAACTTTTTCAAAGAGATCATTTTCAGCAAGAGTGAAAAGCGAAACCATTTAAATGAATTGTGCCAACTTGTGAGACATCCCAGAAAATGTATGAAACAATACTGGGGAAAACAGATGCCTAGTATTTAGTTCACTAAGCATACTTTTTAGTACTTCTATCACTGTGTTCATGTTTAAGAGTAGCTTTATTCCACAGGAAAGTGTACATATTCATTTTCTTCCAAAGATTTAGCCCTACCCAATTACTAGATCCAGGAAGGCAGGTTGGCATTCTGCTATATTATTAAGGACCTGGAGTATTTGACAACTGAATGATAATCCAAATTTTAGGATTTGAACCTATTTGTAATATTATGCACCCACATGTTTTTATAAGATTGCCCATCGTGTGGAATAGGAATGCCATGATGTCATAAAAGTTTCTAAAGTAATAAAAAACACATCTATTGGAAAGGGAAGCATGTTTGGTAAAGCACATGAACTGGATTCTAACCTATGCTACAGCTTCATTCAGTGCAAGAAACATGTTGAAGGCATCTGACAGGCAGTATCCCTGTTCCTGATTCATGTTACAGCTGCCTCAGTGCAGCTTAGAGTACCTTTTATATTGTTGAGGATTACCAAGATATTATCCAATACTGAAGCTTAAAGTGAGGACAAATTTTTATCACTCTTATTGAAATTAATGATAGCCATTCAACTACTATGTAGTTTCAGTGCTTCACAGCCTGACTTTTTTTTAATTGCTTACTTTCAGTCAAGTATCTCCTTTAACCATCATATCACTAGTTAGCATTAGAGCAACACAATTATTTCAAAAGAGATCTGTGTTTGGATGAAAAGGCATCAGTTAATAACAACTATTAGGAATAAAATGCCTCATCTAAAATTTACAACCCTTTCCATTTTTTCTGCTTTTAGCTTTTGCAGAGAAAGAAGATAACTGTATAAATCTCTACATACTGCAAGGCATGCATGTTCCCAGCTCTTCGTCAAAGTATTCATTATTTGAGCAGTTGTAGCACCCTGTAGAAAGAGGAAGAGATGTTACTCATTCTTCAAAGAATGGTTTCAGATATACTTCTTTTTGATAAGCGTCCTTCTCTTCTAACATAGCAATGGTTGTTCCACTTATTTAACTAGCAGTATCTCCAAATCATGGGATATTCTCTTGATCTGATACATTTCCTGTTCAAGCAGAAAAATAACTAGGCAACCTGTGCCCTAGGCCAGTGGCAGTGCATTAGGCAGCAGCAGTGGCCAAGTCAGCTGAAGGGCAGATGCTATTTTTGCACCTTTCCCTTTCACTCCCACCTCCTAGTTAGTGCATAGTTGGTGCCCTGATTGCCCTCCTATTATTCACTCTACTGTGTTCAAGAGAGGCTGATATCTTTATAGTGCTAAGCATACTACAGATAGTGACTCAATTACTTATTGTGATAGCAGTAGCAGCAAAATGAAGATGGGCCTACTAGAATAACATTAACCATTAGGGCTGTGAGAAACAGCACCGTTCTGCTTTGACTTCTGTTTAGATATGTTTGGTTTTGAGTTTCATTTCATTTTGAAAGTGCTATTTTGTTTCGTTAAAACTCTTTGGCTGTTTTGATGCTGTTTCACTGTTTCTCCCATAGGTTATAATGGGGAATCATAAAATGTAGCAGGCAGGCGGATTGGGGGCTTGCCCACACCCCTGGGAAGGCTCCGGGGGCTGTGCTGGAGTTCTCCCCAGGGTGTGGACCCTTGATCTTCCTGCTGGATGACAGGAGGCAGCCAGGTGCTGCTGCCTGGGGCCAGTGGCAGCACCAATCTTTCCTGTCCTGGGTGCGGGCTGTGCCCAGTGCTCGTCTGACATCTGGCAGGCAGATCGGGACCCTGCACCCCCAGGAGGAGTCCAGCACAGTTCCTGTAGCCCTCCTGGGAGTGTGGGTGAGCCCTCCAAGCTGCCTGCCAGATGAGAGGAGGTGGGTGCTGCCAGCTGCTGCAAGCCAGTACGCCTTGCTTTGAAACGTAAACATTTCAAAACTTTTGAAATGTTTCTTGTTCCCTTGTTTCATTTTGTAGCTGTTCTGAAGGCTTTTGTTTCATTTTGATTTTGCTGTTTTGAGCTTGAAACGCATCAAAACAGCTTTGAAATGAAACTCCAGGCAAAATTTCGCACAGCCCTACTAACCATGTCTTCAAAGATTACATCATTAGAAACATCATTGTCTTTTCAGAGTATCAGTGATTAAAACCACGGTAAAAATAGCCGTTATATTACCGTTTTCAGCTTTGTAAGAGTAAACGCTCATTACCTTCAACATTGACATACTTGTAATCTTGGTTTGGGCAGTTACAAGGCCGGTAGTGCCAGGTACAGTTGTCTTCATTCATGTATGTATAGTAGTAAGCGTTCTCATTACTTATTGTTTTGTGAGTGTTGTAAAAGTCACAATAAACAGCTAAAAAAAGAAAGAAAGAAGATAAAAAGTTGTTTTTTTTTTTCAACTGATGGAATGTAGCTAATTGAGAGGAGATTCAGAGCAGGCAGGAAGGAATTAGTTAAGAACAGAAGCTAGGAATATAAATCACAAGCTCTGTTTTTTCAAGGTGTAGAGAACTTACGACAAAAATCTGGGGCTCTCCAATCAATGCAGACCCCTACATCTAGGCACGCTTTGGCATACGCAGCAACAGCATCACACATGCATTCACAATCCCCTCCAGTGTCACACCCGCAGGAATCTCGGACACAGGCATCATAATAAGGAATTCGGTATACCTTTGGGGAAGAAAGGAGAAATGAGTAAGTCAACCATAATTCTCTTGTAGCTGTGCATTGGTTAATGGGATGTCTTTGATTGTTTTAACTTAACTAAACAACAGATGATAATTCAGGTTAAAGGGAAGAGTTCATAATATAAATTGCTTTGCTAAGTAAGAGTAAGGGAATGGATTCATGATACAGTTGCTATGGAGTAACTCACCCTGCATTTTACCATTTACTCTGTAGCTAATTTACTCTGTAGTAAAGGAGAAACAAGGAACTTTTGGTGGTATCCTTTACAGGACCAATTCTACAGTGGGGGAGATGTTAGACAGACTTTTGGGCACAAAGTGCCTTTTCTCAGGTCTGGGAAAGAAGCAGACTTTTGGTGCCCAAAAGCTTATCTAACATCTCTCCCAAATATACAGTGGGTCCAATAAAAGATATCACCAAAGGACTCTCGCTTCTTGCATATTTCCTGGACCATCATACCTGCAACAACATTCCAAATTTTGCTTAGTAAGGAGCAGACACATGACTCTCTTGCCCAAGGTAGCTGCCTGTACTGGCTAGTACAGTGGAGAGGGAGCCAATTTGCATTGAGCAAAGGGCTGTGCTGAGATAAAACTGATCTGTTGAGCAAGTTACTATACTAGTTAGTTCTACAGATTACTTTTCCCCTGCAGTAAAGTGATTACATATTTTTCAGCGGGTAAATTTATCCTGGATTTAATCTAATAGAGAAGGGCTAAACATTGCCTGCCTAGTCCTGTTCTATGTAGCAAATGGATTGCCTATCTGCCCTATAAGAATTACAGTATTTCTTTGATCATTAATTGGTAAAATAATCACAGCACTAATACTATGCACTTACATAGTTATCTTTAGTTAATATTTAGGTATTCCAGAATGTTCATAAAAAAATAATATTATTTTAAAGGCCATCTATCTTTAAAACCATACGGGTACTGAATCTACAAAGCCTGCATGTGAAAAGGCAGTAAAGCACATTAGTTAATACAGAGGCATCTACATTCATCAACTGCATACCCTTCATGGACATACATAAACACTACTTGTGTTTCTTACTTGAGCTCATTTCCTGATAATGAGAGTCTCTTTCACAAGACATGCCTCTGTTTAACCTTGCAGCACTTTCGTTTCCTCAAAAGAAGGTTGATGGCATTGTGCTTCTCAGCTGTTTTGCCCCCGATGTGTTTTCTAAGTCACATCTGCTTGGTTTACTGACAAAGCAAAATGTTATGCTATATGCCAGCACAGTAGAGCATATAGAGTCCTGTTCTAGGATAGCATATAGCATATAGAGTCCTGTTCCAGAGCAGAGTAATCATCCAATATTGTAGAAGGATAAATGGTCTTC
Source organism: Caiman crocodilus (assembly GCA_030014935.1). Classification (NCBI taxonomy): domain Eukaryota; kingdom Metazoa; phylum Chordata; order Crocodylia; family Alligatoridae; genus Caiman; species Caiman crocodilus. The sequence goes on along the minus strand of JAGPOW010000304.1, from coordinate 112,491,422 downwards.
TACTCTGCCTCAAGCTTCACCAGCTCCTTCTCCCCTAACAAACTAACTTCTACTTCCAGAATCTTCAGTCTATACTCACTTTATATCTTTGGTCAATATTTAATGTGGGTTTTTAAATTAGCATAATGTGTGGGAAAGATAACTGAAATATTATTAGGAAATGATGTATTCAGACACATTAATAATGGGAGGAATGGGATACTAAGATAAAGCAGGGGTAAGAATACATTTTGTGTGTAGTAAAGTAGCTTGAGGAAGAGAAAGTTGAATATTGAATTGTGAACAAAATCTCATTTGGAAAGCTGTAGAATAGAGAAGGGCTAAACATTGCCTGCCTGGTCCAGTTTGACTATGTAGCAAATGCATTGCCTATCTGCCCCATAAGAATTAGCTTGAAAGGTTCATAATCTTACTTACTTTACTGTGGCAGGAAGAAAAGACCTGGCTGTTGATGATGGAGCACATCTTTTCTGCCCATGCTTTACGATAAGGGTTCTGGCTACAGGGGTCCACTACAAAGAACACATCCCCGCACAAAGGATTCTCTTTCCAGGAATTCACAAACTCCAGTTCGCTGGATGCAACATACTTGGTTCGGGTTTCAAAGTCATCTCTCATGTTCCCATTGTAATTTCCACACAAGCCACAGAGATGTTCCTAGGTAAAGAGAGGAAAGCATTAATGACTGGCTGCCCACAATTACAACCGCCTAAAATCTCTTCCTGTTGTCATCTTATTCCCTCTTTCTGTACCAGCTACAACTAGTGTATTATATGCTGTTAATCTATTGTACATAGGGTGTTACTAGTTAAATCAATAAGGTAAGGAAATAATGGACATATACTCAGATATTATTTGCATATCATAGCAGCCAAAGTAAATCAAAATACTGTGTAGAATTTGCCTTCCCAATCTGAGGGGAAGAAGGATTTGTTGTTGGTTGAATTAGGAGTTCCTAGCCCAAAGAGTCCTGTTTTAGAGCAGAGTAATCATCCAATAATCAACCTTCACTGAAGGTCTCTGCTGCTGTATAAGGGATGGGGAGTGAAGGATGAGACCTTGGAAGTTCCTGCTGCAACAGAAAAAGTCATCTCATGTGCAATTGCATTGGAATTTGTATTTAAGAAAGTTAGGAAGTTATTATCCATTACCTGTGATTCTCTAAAGATTTTGACGAACAGGTTCATGTGCTTATTCCATATAAGGGTCATGTTGTATTTTCCTGGGATAATGATATCAAAAATCAGGTGAAGGACATTCTTTTTCACACGGTATTTTATAAGAGGATTCTCTTCAGAGACTGAGTAAGTTGCATCCGCCAATGTGATAGTCAAGTTCTGAGGGCAAAATTGGATTGTAAGTTAAATATATGGTAAATATATTTACCAAACCATCAGTGCTCTTTATAATATTACTGGGAATCATTAGAGTATATTTATATAACCAAACTAAGCAGTGCATAGTTACAAAAACACTGTATTCTTCCATCTGCACCTGTCCGGTGGAGATAAAATATAGGTGGATCTTGCACTTCACTTTTGTTTTATTCATATTCAAGATCTGATGAGGAATATAGAACAAACATGAGAAACATGCTCAGCTTAGAGTATAACAGCACCTTGCAATGTATCGTTTTAGTTTGATATATGATTTATGATTTCCTAGGAATAAGGTGTAAAGTTCCACAGAGAAGAGGTTAGTAACTTGATGTGCAGTTTTATGTCTCATGTTCTCATCTACTCTTGCATCTTTTCTAGTATACTATGGGGGGTGTCTACACAAGCAAGACATTTACTGTGGAGCTGACTAGTTAGCTCAGCAGTAAATTGTCACTGTCCACATGTGTAGTGTTATCAGGACAGAGTAAATTAACTCTCCTGTGATAGTACTGCTAGACACAAGTACTATCCGGTGGCAGATTTGTTTACAGATACTCATGGAGCTGGCTGGGGCATGAGGGTGCTTCAGTGTAGGGGCTGTCTGGTAGTTAACCCCACAATGAAGCTCCCTTGCGCTCTGGGCAGCCCCTCTGCAGCACTTTAAGCTGGGTTGGAGTAGCCCTGGGCTATCTGGCTGAACCCCAGGGCCCCCTGCCAGCTGGGGCTGCTCTTCCCCAGCTCAGTGTATTGCATTCCTGGCTACATGTGCCAATGCGGCACCTGGGAGCAATAAACTCCAGTGGAAACTGTGCTAAGAGTTTATTCAACCAGATCAATAGCATGTGTAGATGCTCCCTGTATGATTTATTCAGAGACCAATAATAGGATTCCTTAAGAGCAAACAATTAGGATTCAAAGGAATCAAAAGATGCAAAGGACACAACTGCTTTTTTTTAGTATAGCATTGGCATGTTGCCTCTGCTGTTAACTGACTGGATGCCAAATGTATGCTGAGTGTAGTAGTAGTAGTTTTCCAATCATCAACTCATCTTTCTTTGTTCTTCACTTGTTCTACTAAAGAAGCAGGACTGTGATGGTGTGGACAGATATAATAAATGAAACATTTGTACGTGAAATGGACTTGGCAATATTAAAAAAAAAAGAATTCTTTCATTCGGGGGACACGTACAGTTTCTGTGGTATTCCCCTGGAATTCAAAATGCTGCAGCCTCTAGTGCCACCCAGGAGGCACTGGAGGAGACTGTGGTGACCCTATGGCTCTGCTCTCTGCCCCTCTTTTGCCTCATGTAGAGAGGAGGGGAGAGTGCAGAGCACCAGAGGTCAGAGGTAAGGAGGTGGAGGCCTGGAGAGAGGCAGCAGCGGATGCATCAAAAAGCAGTTAGTGCAGCAACTAGAAGTATCAGGAATCAACAGCCACTAACTAGATTTGAAGGAAATTTTGGGATTCACTTTGCATTCATAAAGGAGCTGTCTTTGTTTCATGCTACTGCCTCTTTGGCTTCTTTCTGAGGTTTCTGTATTATGTTGGGACTTATTTCTATAACATGATTCCCTACTGGGTGCATAAAAAACAGCCAGGCAGATTGGCCTGTAAGAGATGACTGTAGATTCATAAGGTGATATAAATACAAGGGCAGACCTGGATGGATAACAACTTACCCCAAGGTAGATCTTGATGGACCTGGAGCAGGTGACCCCTGATTTCCCACAAATGACATTCTCAGTAACAATTTTAAAGGTGGAGTTGCCTGTACTGCAACCATCCTAAAAGGAGGGGAAACAGAGTTGTGTTACCCTGGAATATTAAAAGTAACAAGGTGAACAAGAAACGTGAATAGGTGGAGTTGTTACTTCAGGCACTCTGCTTTTCAGCATAACTGGCCATGTTTACACAATGTTTTTACTTGCTTTGTAGAGTTACATCCTACATCTTACATCTTATCTTTAAGTGTCTTAAAATCTGCTATTGGATATTAACACAGTCAGTTTAGTGGACACCAGTATAAGCCCTGCACTATTTTGTGGCCATGCTGACTTAGGCATTTTATAACTTCAGAAGCTACATTTTTGCAGGAGGAGAGGAGGATGTCAGTGGGATGCTGCAGCTTTATATTATTATGCTTAGAAATACCTATGGACAGATTCTTGATTTGGTTTTAGGACTGAAATGACATCAAAAGAAAACAGGAGCAGGTGGTACAAGATGGATATTTATATACATTACCTATGAACATTCAAATATCCTAGGAAAGCTTCTTACAGGAGTTTTTTGCAATTTCATGGAAACTATTGGGGGAAAACACTGATTTTATCTTAGGGGCCTTTTTGATTACACATTTCTGGTTTTGGAATAAGCACCAAATAAAACATCCCATGGCACTGGAACAGACCTCCTGGGTGACAGGATCTAGTCTTCTGCTATCACAGATAATTGCACCTCATAATTCCTTTCATAAACTTAGGTCTGGAATCATATTGGTCTAAGGTACAGTATATGGCATCTTTCTACAATATTTTTCTAACTAGTAGTTTAAGTCAAATCATTTTTTGGCAGTGAGACTTAGTAGCACTGATCTTACCATAACTAGTATGTATTCACAGTTGCCATCAAATACAAAGCGTTGTCCATCAAAAGTGGTGATATGACCTTCTCCATAGAGGGTACATGTTGAAGAACACTTTGATTTCTGAACACATTTCCATTTCCCTCTTGTACATGTGCTGGTGATAAGAAAAAAAGCCTTGCTAGTAAGATTTCAATGGCATGTGATCTTACCTCTTTTACAGTTCACCACCTGATGTAGACATTGTGTTAACTTTATTCACTTAATGTGGATTGTGGTCTAATTATGATCAATATAGGAAGGGAGTGACATAAATTTCTCTGGCTTTTGTGGAAATTAACGAATACTAAAGATGAATTTTAGGATCTTTTTAGGATTTTTTTAGTTAATTTAATGAAGAATGCGAGACTTTAGAGGCTATGTTGCCTCCTGTATGCAGAAAAGTCATCCCATTATTATATGAACCTTTTGTCTCCTCTCTTTAAGGTCTTTATGGGTTTTTTTATAGGGTGCTTTGTGGCTGTAGTGTGTAAGCAGAGCTGGAGCAATGTTCTCTGGGGCTCCTTTGGATCAGGGCCTGTGAATAGAAGAGATTGGACTTAATAGGCCTGGAGACCCCTTCCAGTCCTCTGTTCCTGTGTTACTGTTACTGGTAGCAGATGTGCTTTCCCTTTGTTTTTTCCAATACCAGGAGTTGCAAGTGGATGTAAGAGGAAGCTCATTAAGTACAGAAAGGATGGAAGTGATTTTGATGGCTCAAAATATTTTTCTAGAGAAATGGAGGAGCACCAGGTCTGCATTTCCAATTAGGATGGAATTCATCCACTTATCTTATCTGGTTTACAGTCTGGGGTTCCTGTTGAATGCCTCACTGTTTCTTGATGTGCAGATAGTAGCAGAAGTCCTTAATGACCCATTCCATTTGTGACTGACCCAGACAGTATGGTCATTCTGCATAGATATTAGCATTACCACAGTTATCTCTGCATTTATCTCTTCCTGGCTTTTTGCCACTGTAGTGACATTTTTGTAGTTCCCGTTTTCAGCTCCTGTCTTGTACAGTTGAGGGAAAGAAAATGCCACCAAAGAGAAACTTTGTAGATTCTTACCAGCTGGTGCATTCTGTATGGATCTCTTCCCCTTTTCCATATGATATACCACCATATTCACAGGGACACTCCTCTGGTGGCACACACAAACCATAAGGATTTTCATATAGCCCATCAGTGCAGACACAACCTGATTCACACCTTGTGGGGACCTGGCAAAGATCCAATCATAACATTAGTCATGAAAAAATCCATAGAGAAAAAAATAACTGCAAAAGGAATGGGCTAAGCATTTCTTTTTATTCATCTGCAAACTCTTTTTGATTTTGGTCTTGAATTATGCCTTTGGAACCAAGTGTCTGCATATGCTATGGTTCTTTTTTATTTTATTTTATTTTATTTTATTTTTATCTGATGAATTTTCATTTTATTGGTAATGGGAACAGCTCAGGACTGTTCTGTTATTTAATAGTCTGTTGTATTAGCCTCACTGTAGTTCAAAAAACATAGTAGTGTCTGAGACATGAAATGTACTGGGGACTGTAGGAAAAAAGTATATTTATTAGATGCCAACTTTTCCTTAGATATAGAATAATATACTTTTTTTCAACAAGGGAATTACTATCATTACTGTTCTTTCAACAGATATGTTTCTTCATTAATTATTAGATATGTGTCATTACATTTTGAAATATTTGTATTATCTGTGCAGACATATACTTAGGCATGTTGTGATTTGCAATATAGAAATGTAGAGTTTTCATAGATCTTTTGCTGGAATCAGTTTACCTTCGGTGCAATCTAATCTGTTAAGCATTGGTATATTCCTTTATATATGCTTTTATTTTATGTTTTAGAAACATGCAGGATGGATTTTGAATTAACCATTGGGATTTTCCTCAGGATTCATTATAACAACTGTTATCTACCAAGGGTGATTACAAAGGCTCTTTCGAATACATTTGTCTTCATAACATTGTGTTAAGTAGGGGAATACTGTTACCCCTGGGGAAGAGAGGCATAGAAACTCCCTTCCTGCCTCTTCAGCTTCTGCCCATTGCTTCTTCCCCAGGGCTATCTGGGAATTCTGTAGCAAAACAGGCAATTGAGCCTCCATCTTCCCAAGTCTCAGGAAATCATTGCGGTAACCTTCCTCTTGCAGAGAGTTTCTATGACAGAAGTATGGAACTCACACAATCAATTCCAGTTGCCAGCATCTGACAGGTGGGGGCACAGGTGGCTCCATATTTATTTTCTGAATTCTCTGAACATGACAAATACTTTTTAGGACTTATGCAGTTTTCTATAGGAAATAAGAAATACATGAGATTAGGAACTAATGATTTATCAAATTGGAAGAAATAATTCTCTTGCTGGTGAAGTTGATCTGGACACAATTCATACCTGTAGGATCTTGAAGTTTGCCAGTGCAACTGAGCTTCCCATTAACACAATAGCTAGAAAAGAAAAAGGACTGTTAAAGTGATGCTTTTTAGTATTTTCAGTTTGAATTGTTCCACTTCCAATGTGTTTATCACTTGAAGTGATATCCAAGCTTTTGCAAAATTATTCCATACTTTTCCCTTAAGGAAATATTTCAACATGTGCTTCTTTTACTTCCTTCAATATGGAACACAAGTCAATATCTTTGGCTTTCTCTTTGGAAAACAGCCATAATAACAAAGTCAGTTTTATAAGTGTATTCCTGACCAGGATCATATTTATGGCTGTTTGTACAGCATCTGGTGGCACAATCCTCATACCTCCTAGTTGCCTTCAGTGTGAAGAGAGATGATTAGATTTTACAAGCCTAATATTTCCAAGGTGAAAGAAAGCCAAGCAATTTTTTAAACAAAGAAAACTTTTCAAATGATTTAGCTTTCAGAAGGTGTGTAAAGGGAAGTGTAATTATAAAGAAAATAACCCCTTCATGTTATATTTTTTTAAAACAGACATGTGAATAACTGCCTTTCCCTTTCTCTTCCTTGAGTTAGTTCCTTTAATTTTAATTGACAACCTTACCATGTAATCCCACCAATTACTGTTGACTGATCAGGCAAGATAAACTTCCTGTCTGCAAGGTAGCAGGGGCAATGAGATTTACGAACACATTCATTTCTGTGGTTCAGGTAGGTTCCTTTAGGACAGTTGCAGCCATCAATAGGGATGTCAGTGGGATGACATTCCAGGTCTCGAAAGGAGAGTGACAAACATGTCCTATCACAGGCTTCCGTGTTGTAGCTGAATGTCTGATTGCCAGTACATGGAATGGCTGTAAAATGAAGATGGCAATCAAGTTACATTTTATTTTCCTGACCCTCTTCCCTTTGAAAGGTGTACTGGAGCCAAAGAATGTCAGTCATGTGCTTCCCTTCTTCATAGCCCTTTCATCATAGAGCTGATGAAAGAAGAGTTGCTTAGAGAGCCAGGCTGCCAGGAAAGCTTGGGGGAAGACCATATTGTTTTACCAGTATGTTTAGCTAACCTGTGCTTTTCCTCAAGGGAGTTGGTGATAAAGTTTAGTTCTCACTTTATTGATTTTTTATGGGCGCATGGTGTGTGTATTTTGGATTTACAATCCTACTAAATTTAAATAATTCAAAAAAAACCC
>JAGPOW010000304.1:112456321-112483698 GCA_030014935.1 Caiman crocodilus | reverse complement strand
CCCTATTCTTTAGTGCTAGAAGCCTTGATTTTCTAAGAAAATAATTGTGAAATTGAGTATCTGTTATATTCCTGTTTTATCTTCTTCCCAATGAAGTTTCCCCCTACTCTTACTGTAAAATTTTAAGGCAGACACATGACATATGAGCATGGCTCTTTACCTGATTATAACCATTTTAAAATAAGTGAATTTTTGTGCTTCAAAGTACTAGAAATTCACAGAACTACTGGTAACAGAACAACCCAATTTTGTTCCATATCAAATGCTGAAATTTTCCAGATGTAGATGTCTTCTGAGAGTCCTAGGTAAAAACTGATGAGACACATGCATCTGACAACAGACATCCAAGATTTAGTTGAGGTTACTTACTGCAGTTGTCCATAATGTTTCTCCAGTTCTGAAGGATTAGTCCCATAGAAGCACATGCTCTTGCATATGATCCCAGAGCAGAACAAATGTAAGGAAAGGTCTCCTCATAATTACAGGCTTGGTAAATGCATCTCTGAAACAAACATATGGAAAATATTCTGTTACAGTAAATGAGATAGTTTGAGATGAAGAATATGGTCAGAAATAAGTCATTGAAAACAATGCATTTTTCAGAGTTAATGGAATAACTGAAAATCAATATTTTCAATTGGTTGGATGATGCAAATGAAATGTATGTAGCACTTAAACAGCTCTTTTACCTATGTAGTACATTTCATCATCAGCTTCTAAAATGCTACTCAAAGGTGGGCAAATATTCTTTCTATTTGTAGGAAAACTGATACTCTGCAAAATTAAGTAGGTTCAATTAAGCTGTTAATTAAGGGAAATGCTCAGCTAATTAGATATTTAACCAACAAATCTCATCTACCCCTTCTTTATGTCCAGAATGGAAGTCTGCAGCTATGCCAAACTACTGCTGTCTATGAGACAGGGGGGTGCATCTACAGGAGATGTTTACTGCGGAGCAGGCAAATTAGTTACACAGTGGGCACGTCTACATGACACACTAAGTTGCTGTAGCGACGAGCTACAACGATGTAGTGTCAGTAGGCATGAACCATGATGCTGATGCTATCCCGCAGTAGCAATGAGCTACTGTGCAGCAGGGCTGGAAATGACCCATGTGCCACTGCGACTGAGCAGTAAGAGCACTTACTGCACAGTCATTTAGTACCTGCTAGAGCAAGTACTAGAAGACTACAGTACTGTAGTTGTACTACAGTAACGACTGCACAGTTGAGGGATGCATGTAGATGTGGCCAGGAAATGTTGTGCCATCTACATGTGTACCCCTATTAGGCTGGAGTAAGCTAATTTACTCTGCAGCAAAATAGCACTTGTAAATACAAGTATTATTTTGCTGTGGAGTTTTTTACTTCACAGCAGCACATGTGTAGTCACTGCCCCAGCTGGCTGGGGCATGAGGGTGGTTTAGTGTGGGGGCTGACTGCTGGCTAATCCCAGGCCGAAGCAACCTTATTCCCCAGCCAGCTGCTTCACAGCATGTTGAGCTGGAGGAGAGCAGCCCTAGGCTGAGCAGGCTGGTCCCTTCAAGCGCCCTGCCAGCTGAGGCTGCTCCGACCCAGCTCAACATACTGCAGTCCCAGGCATATGTGAAGACACAGAATCTGGGAGCAATAAATGCTGGATCAATAAGCTCTGGAGTTTATTCATGTACAGTATTTGCACGTGTAGATGCACCCAGGGTTTTTTAAATGTTCTTGGTCCCAAGCTTTTGGTGTTTTGGCACAAAACAATACTTTTCACTCCCTTTACTCAAAATCTTACCTAAGTTCTTACCTTGTAAAAAGGAGCAGGATTCACTACAGAGTGGCATTTCTCAAACACTGTGCCTTTTTTAGTAAGAACGGAGCAATGGCTTTCTGCAGATATTTCTAAATAAGAGAAACAGTCACAGGCATTTAGCAATGAGAAAGGCTAAGAATAAGATAAAGAGGGGGTCATGTTCCCCTTATCTAAATAATTGAAAAAGCAATACCTGGGTTTCATTCACTAGTAAGCCAAAGACTAAGATCACAGGGAACTCTGTGATGTCCCGGGTAGTATCAGTAAAACTCACTCCCATTTATGAGAGTACCTCAAACTCTGAGTCAGATTTTTAGAGAGGAATCTCATCATAAATTGAATTAGTAGAAGTATATTCTAAAAATGCATCTTCCTATACATGAAGGAACCTGTGATCTATAGTCATTGTTGTCTTTTTTCTTCAACTCTTAGCCTCTCAGGCATGAGCATATGGAAATAGTTCAGAAAGGGGAGTGCAAATATAGTGACCTGACAGGGCCAAGCATTCTACTTACTGTTCAGTTGACTCATAGAACAAGGGTCAGTATCCCTCTCTGAAGCTGGGTGACAGTTTCCTGCTCTCCAGGAGTCTACAAACAGGGCTGCTGTTCCTTCAGTAATATCCATGCTGGTCATGAAGTCATCTGTTGTCTCTCCATTGTATCTGCCACACAAACCTAGCCACATGAGGAACCCAAGAAACAAATGAAAAACAATGAATATGTACACAACAATCTATGTCAAGCTATTGTTTAGCAACAATAAAAATGTGTCACTAATTACAACTGATATAGTAATGACAACACGTTATTTAAACACTCTAGTTACAAATCTTGGTTTTCCACTCACTCATAGCATTCTGGCATTTCCACTTAGGCTAAAATTCTCCAAGTTCATTCACTGCCTTCAAGTGAATTTTTCATGCAGTTTATCAGAGAAAAAAACTTCTTAGCTATCTTTAAGAGGAGAAAAGGCATAAAACTGTCTTCCAATTACTAAAAAAAACCCAAAACCCCCCCAATTTTTTGAACAGCTTAAGCCTCCAAGTAGTTAGGCAGAGGAAGTGAGTCACACACATACAACAGCCCTCCCTGAGAAAAGAATTTGATCATTCCAGTAAAAATTGGCTTTAATGTGGCTAGATTATGGCATCTTGAAAGTTCTTGTCTTCAGTATGTGTAATAATCTGACATTACTCACACTGCCAGCAAAAAAAAATAAAAAATTCAGTATATGTGTCCATGGCTAGTTTGCTGACATTGTAAAACACTTGTCTTCTAAGGTGCCCACTGATTGAGAGAACCATGGTATTCTTGGCTGTTTCAGATTGTCTAAGAACGTGATTCTTAACTAGGGCCTTTCAAGGGAAGGATCTGTGGGGTACCACAAAGTGTTAGCCCTGTTAGGTGTGCAAGCAGGATTTATAAGATAAACCAAGAGATTTCAAACAGGAATCTGTAGTATTAAAAACATTCTGGCCTATTTTGGTCTTTCTGAGTTCTTTGTAAAAGAAGAATTGCTCTATGATTTTTCTGTAGTAAAAAATTGAGTGAAAACTAAGAGCTGGCATTTTCTAAGGTGTGCCTTGAGTTTAATAAGGTTTAAAACCAGCAGACTGAGAAGTATATAGTAAATTAGACAGGGCCATATAGATATCCTGCCTCAATCACTGTGCAATAAAGCACATATTAAACAAGTCAAGGCTGCCTTATTTAATGCTTATGTTCAATAAGACAGGTTTTGAAACTATTGTTAGTAAAAAGGAAGATGGTTATCTTGCCTAATGTATGCTTCTTCAAATTGTATCTATTGTATTTGTTAAGATTCCTGGATACACACTGGATTTTCAGTAAAAGGAAGAGACAATCTCTCTTATAAGGTGGCTAAGTGAGAGAGAACTGCTCTTCTTCATAATGGGATGTGAGGAGAGACTGGATTTCTTACCTAAGGTTCTGCCTTTGAAAGAAGGTCCAACTTTCACATAGACCTGGAACACTGGTGATGTCTGAATTGTTACCTCCAGCCCAAAATTTGTGTACATTTGCATATGGGTAGAGGACTGTCTGAAAATGGTGATGTCACCTAAAAAGAATTAGAGCATTTACAAATAATTATTTGGTTAATATATTAATATTTAAAAATTCTCTGTATACCTGCAAATTTGTGCCACATATAATATTGCATATTTGGAGAGGGGCATTGTGAATTTTTCATCTTCTTCTGAAACTTCTGTTGTTTGACAGCTGCTGAAGAAAAGACGCTGGACTAGATGAACACAAGGTTTGATCTAGGCTTGCATATTCCACATTCTGCTTTGTTCTTTACCTGATTTATAAGGCAACCACTTGAATTCAGTGTTGTCACTAAAGACTTCATTTTGAGAGATTACAATTTTGTCCTGTGAAGAGGAAGACAGCATCAGAAATATTCTGAGTAGATGAATTGAAAACCAAATATTATCTAAAGACTGTCTCACATTCCACTTAGGATGTATTAAATACATTTAAAGCATTAAAGTGTCCGTGCATTTGAGCAGTGAAATGCATGCTAAACGCAATTGTATTGTAGCAAAATTAGAACTTTTCATGGGAGAAGTATGTCTAGATGGTATTAAGTATCACACGTTCAGTTATCATCAGACTGCTCCATGGAAATCATAACAGTTTAGACTTGTGTGGTACTTGTGTGGTACAGGGCCGGGACTCCCAGTTAGCTGATTGTCACTCCAGCACCACACAGAAGTTGGTTAAAGACTGCCAGTGACAGAAACCCAGCTTATCCCACAGATCCAGGACAGATCTAGTGGCAGAAGTGGCTCCATCTCCTGGGCTTGGTTCCCTGTGTCTTTCTCTGACTGTAGCCAGCAGCAGAGACCCAACTCTCCCTGGCATGACAGGGGCAAGCACTCCCAATCTGGGCAGTGCTGGGAACATGGCAGGGATGGCGTGGGCTCTAGACATAGGAGTGGCATAGCTTTACAGCTGGGCAAGTGAGCTGTGCTGCTTAATGCCAGGCTTAGTGTTCAGGGGAGGAGTTGAGATGGGGCGGGCGGGGTGGGGGGGAAGGCACAGCTGGCTCCAGCCACGTTCAGAGGAAGCTGCAATTGCTTTGTCAGCTTTTTTTTGGATTTACAATCCTAAACATCTACTAATAAAAGCATTACTGTGCCACTGCTCAGAACATATTTTAACTTTTAATTTGGTCTGGTAATGCTTACTGCAATCTCAGATAAAATAAGTACTAAGTGTCCCATGCCACAAGGCCCTAAAACCTCCAGATCATCCAGTGCAGCCCTGAACTAAAAGGCTGTTGGTGTTTATATTTAATTTAATCAACTCTTACTGTGACTAAAGCATTCAGTGAGAAAGGAATGCTTCATCCTTTCTCCCATGCTCCTATTCTAATTTTTCATTTTGTGGATCTAGTTATTTGAAGCTTGGCCCCTCTCACTTGTGAGGGTGATGTAACATCACACTCTGCCACCATTATGGAATATATTTTCATTTAGAGAAAATATAATCTTCTTCATTTTCCCCCTGTGATACCACTTGCAGCCTCTCTATTTATTTTGACAGACTGGCTTAGGAAACAGTTTGTAAGTCCCATGGACTGATCTCTTACCCTTGTAGATATGTAAATGATAGCATTCAGTGATGTTTCAGAATTAGAAAAACCAGACTTATCATACATAGCCATCAGGGTTCCATTGTGGGGAAGGCTGGGACTCTGAAAGAAAATAACAAGAAAGTGTGTTTGCATAGAGAATAAAAGATCCAAATCTATATTTATGCACAACATCTATAGTACTCCTTCTGTTTTACCCTAAATATTTCTTGTTGGTGTGAGAACAAACCTTTATTCCTCATAATACATCTTACTCTTGTGCTATATAAGTGATAGGAAGTAGAAAAGTATTCTGTGATGAATTCACAATCTATCTTAACCATTTTATTTCAACAGACTGAGTAGCCTTTCCTGAATCAGACATACTGAAAGAGAAAATGGTGGGCAAAGTTTTCAGATGATAGAATCATAGAAAATTAGGGTTGGAAGGGACCTCAGAAGGTCATCTAGGCCAATTCCCTGCTCAAAACAGGACCTTCCCTTGCTTCTCAGATGTGAGTTTCTTTACTGTAGGACTTGGATATACAGTTTATTTGCTCAAATGTTTACAATCAAGGCATGAAGAATCTTTATATCTAAAGGGCTTAGTCCATCTGTTTGTGTGTCTGTGTGTCTGTGCATAATGCTCTTGGGGGGCATAGCTTCTGTCAGGATGTGGCTCCAGCCAGTGCTGCATCAAGAATGCCCATCAAGAATGAGGCTGGGTGTGGTGGGGCAGCAGCACGGGGCAGTGGGTGGCAGCAGCTGCATGCAAGCTTTCCCCCTTGCTGCATAGATGTGTGCCCATAATGTGCATTAAATTATGCTAACACGCATTAATGCATCTCATGTAGATGCACCTTTTTTTTGCAATCCAAAGGCTGCTTGCTCTTTGCTCATTTAACTGGAACAGTGCGCTTCAATTGAATTATGAGTGGTATTTTTCCTTTTAAAAAGTTGTACTCCTCTCTAGGACAGATACTAACGCCTATTACAGAGTGGATTCTGAATTTCAGATAGCATTTTCCAGTTATGCTTAAATGCAACTTGCACCCATCACATATAAGCAGCTGTAGCATATTATCTAATAACTAAAATAAAGATCTCATTTTACATATATATACCTTTACCCTTTGGACCTGGAAATCCCATTAGTAGTGAGACAGTAACAAAGAGCCTCTGTATGAACTGACAGTGCTTGCAACAAAATCGATCTTTACTAGTAGCAACCACCCTTATAGTGTTTATAATATAATAAAAAACCTGATTATGTCAAAGATTACTGTGTAGAGTTTCACTTCCTAATGTTATGAGTTTGGGATTTCTTGGCAGCTTGTTCAGCCCCAAGGTACAGCATTCCAAAGGCTAGAGGAGGGGCATGTGGCCAGTCTGGAGGCTGGATTCAGTCTACAGACTAGCCCTGTGGGTTGGATCCAGTGTGTAGGGCCTGTCTGGTGCAGGTATCACTTGCAGAGTGTACCCTGGACTGGCCTTGCACATCATGCATGTAGCATGCACCGTGGACAGACCCCACTCACTGTGTGCAGCTTATACATCTGCTCTGGGCCCTTTGCTATGTGCAGTGCATGCCAGACTGGCTCTACATGCTGCATAATGAGTACAGGGCTGGGGCTGGTCCAAGACACACAGGCAGCACTGTGGGCTATACAGGTCAGATCCATCCCATGGGCCATATATTTGACACCCTTGGTACAGAGGAAAGGAAGTGAAGGCAGACTGGAAGTCTGATATTACCTTAACATTTGATCATTTTTACTTCTAAATCTCTAGAGCTTACCTTCATGAGGATGTAGGTGCAAACTCCATGGAACCTATATGATCTGAAATCAAATGTGGTAACAAAAGAACCTCCTTCTAGAGAACATCTACCTGGGCACGGTAAGTCTTTGCAGTTCCACTGACCCATTACGCATGTACTGTAGGAAACAAGAACTTGCATTATGTGCCTATTAACTTGCCAACAATATTCCATCCCACCATTTAAGGGTCTGATTTGGGTTGATTGCGTTCCTATGGCATTTTTTTGGTTATATCTCTATGCAGCAATATCTCAAAGTAGATAGACGTGATCTGTCATTCTGTGGAAATCTAAAGATGGCTAAACTCATCATCTTGATTATTGATTGACTGATATTCCACAATGGATGCATTGACACAAGATGCTAACTATGCAGTAGCCTAATAATACCATGCAGTAGCGTGTCACTGCATAAATTATGCTAATGTGCTACGGCACAGTGTTATTAGGCTACTGTACAGTAACAACACTAAAAAGGTGTTTGTCAGTGCCACTGTGCAGTAACTCTGGTTACTGTGCATTTATTTACTACTTGATTATACAAGTACTAAAATGAATGTGCAGTAACCACTGTGCTTTAATGAAGGTGTAGATGTGCCCAACGAGTAGTAAGCATCTATAGTATGTGATAAGTTCTGAACTTTCTTTTCAAAAGCCTTCAAAATTTTATCTTTTCTTTGGCTGTAAAAGTTCAATACATTCTCCGTGAGGGAATACTTATTTATTTGTTAGATTTATACGTTGCCTTTCCCAACATGAATAGTTCTACTTCTCCATATATTTTTTTCTTTGCATTATCATTTGCTAAATACATACATTGACTCTATATATCTCACTCTGAAGCTGGTGAGACCTTTGCATGGCTTGGCTCTTTCACAGGCAGAAAACAGGGTAGATTTGCACCTTATAGACAAATTAAATCAGAGATGTAAAGCATAAGCTGTCATTAGCAGCAGGTTTACTTCATGACACTGAAGTAAGCCTGTCTGATGAAGTAAGTTAGCTGCTTAAAAAAGTGTATGCTATCCATCTCTAATTTAGTTAGTCTATCAGTGCAAATCTAGCCACCCTTTTCCATGACTTCAAGCTAACATGGCTAGCTACCTCTTTTGGCTCTCTCTCAGCCTTAACATCTCCTAAATAAATCTATATAGAAAAATTTATAGTAGTGACAGGTCTGCAGAACAGATTACTTATTTATCCATAGACTAAATATAGTGTAGTAGTCTTTTCCACACTGCTGTGCCAAATAGATATAACACTGACTTGGGACAACCATTTCTAATGGTGAAAGCCAATTTTAGGGCCAAGTCCTTTTATACTTTATGGACATAAATAGCACATACTTAGGTTTAATAACTATTCTTCAACCATTTGTGTTGGTCTAATAAAAGATATCAAATTTACCCAAGGAACCTTGTCTGCCTACATACTTAGTCATGCTTTCAGTTTTGGGTACTTATGGAGTTTGTGATTCAGCTGTATGTGTACAAGTCTGTGCACTGACTATGCTCAGTAGGGCTCCACTCTTACTGAGCAGCTGCCCATTGATGTGTCATTATCCAGGCATGTGTGGGGTGTTAGCAAATCCTGAAATCTTAGTTGCAGGGAAACCACAACTGGCAGGTGTTATACGTAGGAGGATGAGGACAACCAGTCTACCTTTTACCCTAATGATTGCTTAGGGTGTGGGAGACCTTGGTTCTATGCCCCCAACTAGACAGAGGGAGCTTGCATCTGCATCTCCACAAACTGCTCTAACCATCCGGCCACAGGCTAGCCATTTCTTAGACTGTTCTCTTCTCTTTTTTTGATGGAACTGGCCTGCTGGGCAGTAAAGAGATGGAGATATGTAGGGTTGGGAGGAAGAACACAAACCAGAAGGTGTGTGGCTGAGTGAAGCCCTTAGAAGAAAGATGGGGCTTAGATTCTAGCCCTGACCCCTGTTTCCAAAGGCATTGAAACTTTCTCAGTGCTGTTTATCCAATAAATATTAAATATAAGGTACAGCAGGTCAGCTTCAAGAGGAAGACTGGAGAGGGCCTGGGCAATGTGGTTATAAAAATTTGCTGGGAAACAGGAGTTGCAGGTTCACACCTCTGGGCAAGGACTAGAACCCAACTTTTCCACTAACTTTACAAGGGCCCTAAAATTGGGATAGTGAACTAAAGCCTTCACTTGACTTCTCGCAGGTAAACTCACAAGACAATTCTGTTTCCATGTCACAGGGCAAAATAGAATCTCAAGCTGTGTGTAAATATCAAAATCTGCAGCTATACAGCTGCATGTGTGCCACTCAGTCCTGTAAAACAAAAAAGGAGTTGACCCTCAGTCTCCTGGTTCACTCGGTGCTGAAAACTTCTGTGCTGAGACTTCCAGCAAAGTAATCTCTGTAACATTTTTTTTATCAATCTGGTAGGAATGGGATGGACTGCCCAATTTTTCAAATCATGCCAAAGTTATGTCAAATCATCCAGCAGTTTAGGAAGATTGCTTCCAACCTTTTTCAAAGAAATCTGCCATACTCACCAGGTCCTGCATGCTGCTTTCATGATATCCCCGGGAGAATATTTTTTCCCATTCAACATGCATGGGCACTCGCTAATGGGAACACATGTTCGATTTCTTGATATGTCATCCAGAACAGTGCCTACCCAGAGAAGCAAATAAAATAAGTAAACAATCATTTTCAAATTATTCTTCAGCCCCTACAGCTCTTCCATCCTATCCCTTATGAATCTTGCTTTTCAGAAACAACTCTTTTGAATACATTCCAGAAATAGTTTTTTGCTCTGACTCAGTGTAAAAAACCATTGTGTCTTCTTTTCTCTATCTGCTCCCTTTACAGTCAGATTAAGGCTATAGACAGGCATTCATTTCTACTGGTAGAAAAAGAGCCCAGGACCTACAGCATACTAGCTCTGGCCAGACAGCTGCATAAGTGAGCTACAGAGCTAGAGGCCCCAGGCAGGAGCGCATTAGAAGGCTGGTCCACGGGTCACTCTCATGCTTAAGGGAGTCCATTAATTAACAGCCTGTCCTCTCCCCTGCCTGGGACAGGAGAAGGTTGTCAATTGGCAGTTGGCAGCTGCTGAAAAGCAGCAGCTACCTTAGATAACCCAGGGAGGGTTCCAGCTGGAGGAGAATGCCCCCCACCCACATCCATAGGTGGGACAGGGGGTCAGTCTCTCATGGTTCCCACTACAGAAGTCTATTCCCAGCTCCTTGCACTCCTCTGGGCTGACCTGGAGAAGCGTGGGGGAAGGAGGCTCAGGGAGCCTTGCCACTCGGGCATAGCAACCTGCCATGCCTCACACTGCCCTGGACTGCCCTGGAGAGTATGAGGTGAGGGCATTCTGTCATGGAAGCAAAGTTCAGGGAGCCCTGCTTCTGTGGGATAGAAGTTTACCTCACTCCACATTGCTCTCGGTCAGTCTGGAGCAGTGCTGGGGGAGGCAGGGACATTCTTTAAACTGGCGCACGCAGCAGGAGGTGCTGGGCATATGCATCCGGGGATGAGTGAGTTCTACCATCCCTAACTGCACATATCTATTTAAAGAAGGCTTCCTGTTCTCATTAAACCCAGACACCCTAGTGTGTGGAATGGGTGGGGAACAGTGGGCGGCTGCTCCTGCCCTCCACTCTCTTCCTGGTCTCCAGCAGGGTGGCGAGTAGTGGGGCAGTGCTCCCCATGCATTGCAGGCCCTGGTCTGGGGGGGACACGCAGGGAGCATTCTTACCCCTGATCTCCCCCTGATTCCAGGAGTCCAGTTGCTGTTGCTGCTCCCCATGCTTGCTCCAGACTGGGGTGACTCAGGTCTTGGGAAGGCAGAGGGAGCACTTCCCCACTATCTGACTTCCCAGTCTGGGAGGCGTGGAGGGACAGGAAAGCATACAAGTAATCTTTCCTATGCACAAAATACAGGCAAGATCTTTGTCATTGAATGGGGTAGATCATGCTCTCATATTAGGTATGCTTTCTGCAGCAGAAATGTATCTACCATTTGTATGCTCTTAGTTTCTACCAGGAGAATGGTGATTCTCCAAGTAGAAACCGAATGCCTGTACATGTGAGGTTATTTCGGCCATTCAGCTACCTTCATGATATACAACTATATATATAGACATCTCACCTTGAGCTTGAATTCCAGCTCATAAAAGCAGGCTTTCTTTATAAATATTATTTTTCTAATATTTCTCTTCATTACATTGCTGTCATTAAGCTGGGCAGTGTACTAATTACACTGGGTACTTGGAAACCTGGAAAACCTTAGCCCTAATACTAGTTTTGCCACTACATTTAAGTGCTGCTCTGGACAGACTACATAATCTCCACTTCCAGCTGCTGCAAAATGGGGATGATACTAATGTAATTTCCTATATCATAGCAATGTGGAGGGAATTCTTTAGTTTGACTTTTTTTTAGTCCAGAAATTTCAGGAAATGCCAACAAAAAATGTCATTAAATTATTGTGGGACTATTCAGCCTGCAATATGCCTAAGGGTTTTGCAAATTATATATCGTACAGCAGAATCTTTCTGTTCACCAGTGAAATGCATCTATTTCTGGAGTCAAAGAAGGTAACTGTATTAACTGTGTTAACAACATTAACCTGTGTTAATGTTGAACAAAGTTAACAATTATTTAGAACAGGAAATGAATAATAATATTATGTTTTAAACAGTACTTTAAGGAGATAGCATATAAATATCCTATATTAAAACCATATCATGAAATGGTCCTGCCAGCAGCACACTACAGGACAAATGTAATGTACTACTTTACCTTCTGGGCAAAAACAGCCATATGTGCAGGAACTAGAACAGCTGTACTCTGGGTTGGAACAGGTTTTAACACAGGAAGACCCATATTCTTTGTAGATTTGGTTAGCAGAGCATTTTCCTATAGCTGTAACACACAATGATGCAGAATATTAAGACACATCGTCCCCCATTCAAAGAAAGAAAAACATCTTACTGGCCCTGGAGGACAAGAATGAAGATAAGGATGAGGGAGGATAGCTCTTATGGAATTTGGCACTCCCTCTAACACACTGGTTCCCAAAGGGTGCACTGATGGAAATGTGCCATGATCTCCCTGTGTGATAAGGTAAAGCCCCCCACCCAACACCCTATATCTGCTCCAGTCATACCAGAGTTGCCTGCATCTGCTCCTCTGGGGACTGCTGCCACTGCTGCTGCTTCTCTGCCCTCCGCCCCACCCTCAATTCCTACCCCCTTCCCTGTCCCAAGACAGGCCCTGTGCTAGCCCTTCCCAGGCTCCCACACACACTCCTAGCAGTATTCTCTGCTGCAAGTGGGCAGGGGGGAAGAGGCACAGATGAAGCTAAGCTCTGCAGCCCAACTTGTCCCTTCCACTCTTCCCACAATCCCAGGACCAGCAGAAGGAGCCCTAGGACTGGTTGTTAGCATCTGAGACCCTGCAGGAGCAGCCTTAACCGTGCGGGCTGCCCCTGCCCTGTTGAGCTTACAGACCAGGGGTCAAGAGGTGGCAGACAGTGGAAAGAACATGGCATAACAAGGTGAGGTCCTGCTCCTGCTGCCCTTCACTACCATCACTATATACAAGTGAAGGTTGTATATCGTGTCGCCAGCTAGTGGCTCCGCCTAGATCAGCAATTCTCAATGTTTTTAGCCACAAGGTTCCCCTCCATACCTTTTCTGAATTTAGAGCTATCAGTGATTTTGAACTGATGTGCTGTAAAATTCAGAAAACATATGGAGGGGGGCCTTAAAGCTAAAACGGTTGAGAACCACCGGTATGAAGACCAATCCATATAGTATATATAATACATAAAGAAAGATGTATTTGAAGTCATTGTTAACAGTACATCTCAGCACTGGTACAGTTTCTTCTGGCAAAGGAATGGAATACGTTATGGTTTGGAAAAATATATATCTACACTCTGTCCAGCCCATCAGTTGATCCTAACTGGCTCTACTGGGAGCCTGAGAAGGGAGGACTGCAGCCCATGCTGCTTTGCGCTTTGCTCTGCCACAGCTGGAGCCAAGCTGGGCAGCATGCAGACTCTTCTGCCCCACCCCTGCATCCATCTCCCCTGCCTGGTTTCCCATTGGTACTGTTGCTATGCAGTCCTGGCACCACAGCTACTGGCAACTGGGCTCATGCAGGATGGGGAGTGCTGATCAGCTGTTCTGCCTGCTTGCCCACCTGCTGCAATGAGCCACTGCCACCATGGCACTGCTAGTCTGTGCCAGGCATGTGGGGGTGGGGGTGCAACCCCCCCTCTCCCAACTTTCCTGGTGTGGCCCAGTGGTGGCAGCGGACCCTTGCGGTGGGCATGTAAGACAGCTACTCAGCATCCTGCATCGTGACCCATCCCATGTTGGCCTGGCTGCTAGCAGCCATGGTGCCAGGACCGTGCAGCACCAACAGGAAGCCAAGCAGGGTGGCGAGGGATGGATGTGGGGAAACAGGAATCTGTGCACTGTGTAGCCCAGCCCTGCCCTCTCAGTCTTGTGGTGGCAGCTGGCAGGCTAGATAGTATCAGTTGCCTTCTTCCCAGCTCTTAACAGCTCACTAAAACTTCTTAAGTGGCCCTCCAGCCCAAATAATTGCCCACCCCTGTAAATAGAGTCATCCCACCAGAAAAGGAAGATAAGCAGAACTGAAATGGGAGGAACTGGAAATGTTGGCATTGGAACCTTAAGAATAATATTCTCCATTGTCTTATACTTTATATAATCATTGTCTTATACCTTACATAATCACAGCGTACAATGTGAGAGAGATTGTGACTTGCTAGCATTCAACTCCCCCTTTTTCACAAGATTTAATGACTCTACAAAATGTAGAGCAAAGCATAATCAAATTCTAAATATTTATGACTTTGTTTTTTGTAGAACAATGCTCTTGTTTTCTCACCTGCAGATATTTGCTGTTTAACCTGAACATGGAATTTCTTTCCTTTCATTTATTTTTGTAACTACAAGTTCTGGTAATATTTTTGTAGCTTAATGGTCCATTGGCAATATAAATATTAAAACACAGGTTATACTAGAGTTACTATGTTTAGTGTGCCTAATAAATTTACAAGGTGACTTACAAATATTTACCAAGACACATTTGCTGCCCTGAGGCATTTGTAACCTAAGACGAACAAAATAATGAATGGGAGGTTATATTGGAGGGGAGGAAGGAAGGAATCATTCCAGAAAGAGAAGCGATTTAGAAAGCAGGTGAGGGCTGAGGGACTTGGCAGGCAAGTGGTTAGAGGTTATAGTAAGTATAAGGGAAAGTGTGACAGAGGGCAAGAAGTCAAAAATATGAAAACAGATGGGGAGCAATGGTGCATGAAGACTGGGAGGAGTGCAGGGAAGGGGAAGAGAGTGGAGGGTGTACGATTAGAAAGGCAGGCAGGACAAAAAGGTGCAAGGACTGGAAGATGACCACGAGGAGCTTGTGAGAAAATATGGAAAGTCAATTACTGGATTCAGAGATATAATATCATTTGGGATTCTGTCATCCTTTGTTGTTAAAATCCAAATAAACCTTAGGAGGTGTCAAAGCAGCAACAATAAAAGGGGTAAGGGAAAGGATGTTCCTGTGAAATTAATTTAGTTTAATAACTAGCCATTGATAGAACAGAATGATCATAAAATACATAAAAGGTAAACAGAATTATGAGTAAATAATCTGTTTCTAAAGGACAAAATGACCTTCAAAAGGTCATTTTGAAAGCGTCACTTTCTTGGCACAAGATCTCTGGTAATTTAACATGTGTGCTGGTTTAGAAATAATAAAGTCACTTAAAGCTATTTGTGACTTTCACATGGTCAGCATGACCCCTAGTAAAACAATGAGACTGCTGTGTTATGCTGACTAAACATTACAGTTTCAGCTGGATTTTGTAGGGTTTCATAAAGAAATTGAGCTTTCTAAAGTCCTTTTAAGGAATCTTTTTCTTTCATTCTCTTTTTTTTCTTCCTTTATTGTGGTGACAGTTTTGATATCTACAGCTAAGGTCAGGTGTTCCAGCAGACTCCGAGCTTTGACAACAAAGGGAAACCACAAAGAATCCTTTTAAAAAATCATGCAAGTCTCTGAGGATATGGACTGCTATAACATTTGAAGTGCTCCACAGTACAGCTGCATTTGAAGCATTTTAAAAAAAGTACGTTTCAGCTGTGGACAGACATGCAAATCTCTGTCAAGTCCATATAGCTGGAGTGGTTCAAAAATCATCATAGCTGCATGTAGAGGCCTGGTCTTCAGCCAGAGGATGCAATAGGGGGCTGCTACGACCTGAGGCTCTACTCCCTTGTTACAGAGGATGCAGAAAAGGCTGAAGTGCTCAATGCCTTTTTTGCCTCCGTCTTCAGAGGCAAGGCCAGTTCCCAAACTACTGCACTGGGCAGCAGAGTTTGGGGAGGAGGTGAGCAGCCCTCAGTGGTGAAAAAACAGGTTAGGGACTACTTAGAAAAGCTGGATGCGGAAAAGTACATGGGGCCAGATGGGATGCACCCAAGGGTGCTGAGGGAGTTGGCTGATGTGACTGCAGAGCCACTGGTTGTCATCTTTGAAAACTCATGGTGATCAGGAGAGGTCCTAGATGATTGGAAAAGGGCAAACATAGTGTCCATATTTAAGAAAGGGAAGGAGAAGGATCCAGGGAACTACAGATCAGTCAGCTTCACCTCGGTCCTTGGAAAAATCATGGAGCAGATACTCAAGGAATCCATTTCTAAGCACTTGGAGAAGACGGTGATTAGGAACAGTCAGCATGGATTCACCAAGGGCAAATGATGCCTGAGCAACCTGATTGCCATCTATGCTGTGGCTCTGTGGATGTGGGGAGATCAGTGGATGTACTTTAATTTTAGCAAGGCTTTTGATATGGTCTCCCACAACATTCTTGCAGGCGAGCTAAGGAAATATGGACTGATGAATGGACTATATGGTGGATAGCAAACTGACTGAAGCATTGAGTTCAGAGCATAGTAATCAATGGCTCAATGTCTAGTTGGCAGTCAGTAAAGTGTAGTGCCCCAGGGGTTGGTTCAGGGGCTGATTTTGTTCAATGTCTTCATCAATGATCTGGAAGATGGCATAGAGTGCACCCTCAGTAAGTCTGCAGATGAGCACAGATTGGGCACAGATTGGCTAAGCAGCAGGTCTGCAGAAAAGGACCTGGGGGTTACAGTGAGCAATCAGCTGAATATGAGCCAGCAGTATGCCCTTGTTGTCAAGACGGCTAATGGCATACTGGACTGCATTGGTAGGAGAGTTGCCAGCGGATCAAGGGACATGATTGTTCCCCTCTATTCAGCACTGATGAGGCCACATCAGGAGCACCTTGTCCAGTTTTGGGCCCTCCACAACAGAAAGGATGACAAATTGTAGAGAGTCCAGTGGAGAGCAACAAAAATGGTGAGAGGACTGGGGGACATGACTTGTGAGGAGCTGAGGGAACTGGGCTTATTTAGTTTCAAGAAGAGAAGACTGAGGGGGGATTTAATAGCAACCTTCAAGTACTTGAAGAGGGGTTCAAAAGAGGATGGAGCTAGACTATTCTCAGTAGTGGCAGATGACAGAACAAGGAGCAATGGTCTCAAGTTGCAGCAAGGAAGCTTAGGTTAGATATTAGGCAGAATTTTTCCAGTAGGAGGGTAGTAAAACATTGGAACAGGTTTCCCAGAGAGGTGGCACAATCTCTACCCTTGGAGGTTTTCAAGACCAGGCTAGACAAAGTTTTGCCTGGGATGATCTAGTTGGGGATGGTCCTGCTTTGAGCAGGAGGTTGGACTAGATGACCTCCTGAGGTCCCTTCCAACCTTCATTTTCTATGAATCCCCATACCTCCATACTCTGAGAGAGGGAAAGAGATGGATATAGTCCATTCATCAGTGCAGTTCTGAAGCCTCCCTCTCCTGATGGCTGCAGCTCTGTCTCTCCCACTGCTTTTCTCCACCATGGGTGAGGGGAAGAGGAATGGAGCTAATGTCAGTGAGTGTTCCACCTCTGCTGTCCTGGGATGCCCATGCTGCCACCCCACCAAAACTGAAGACTCTGCACTTCTCCACTGAAGCTGGAAGACCAAACACAGAGAGGTATGCAGGGACTGCAAGCCAGAATTCTGCTTCTAGTGGTGTGGGGAGGGAGGCGATGCTCAGTCTCTGGTTTCCTGGTTCTTGTAGTGAGCATGGGGTCTCTGGTTCTCAGGTCTCCTGGCCCCATTGGAGGTGGCTATGGGAGGGGTACTGCAGGAGAGTGGAAGTGAAGTTCACAGAACAGTGCTCACCGGCTGCATCTACATGAGTGGCAGACTGTGCAGTTGTTACTGAGAAGTCATTTAGTAACCAGTGTTACTGCACAGTACCTTCGTCACAGGTTGTTTTTAGATGCTACTGCACAGTAGCATGACCATCATGGTTCATGCCTGGTAATGCTATGGTGCTGTAGCAGTGAGCTTCAGCTTCAGTCTCGTGTTGACATGCCCACTGATAACTTCCCTGCTCTCCTTCCCCCTCCCCTATGCGGGGAGTAGAGTGGAGCTCTGTAGACACTGGAGGATTCCCCGGTCATGCTTCATAGAGTGCCCATGTGTAACAAGAAGGGCTTCATTTTGAAACATTTCTAAATATTACCTCCTTCTAAGAGGGTCACTTTTAGAGTACTGTGGCCATTTTTGTAGCATTTGAAAGGGCGTATGCATTTGTCCAGTTCCTTCTTTGAAGTGCTTCAAAGGCAATTAAATTGAAATTCTTTGAATGCAGTTTCTGTTCCCACCCTAGTGAAAGAGATAACTTCCCCAATGGTCTTTACAACTAAGAGGTTCATCTTCTATAATAGACCTGATTAGCACGCGTAACACCTGTGACAGAAGACCAGATGAGATGAATAGAGATGATGATAAAAGGAGTTATAGGACCCTTAACGTTGGCTCTATTCCATGGCTCTTTTAGCCTGGAACACAGTGAGAAAAATGCAGTGAGCAGAGAAAGCAACCTGCTGGAGAGAGTCTGGGGAGCCTGCCAATTTCCCCACACTTCGCTGTGGGTATTCTTCCTATTTAAATTTGTTGGCCTGGGATCCAGATGCAGGAGCTTTTTATTACCTTTTGTCCTTTGACTGATGGGGAATTGGAGAGAAAAATGGTTTTTCTTCCTGTGTTTGGAAAGTCTTTATAATATTACTAGCCAACTGCCCATCAGGAATGATGGAGTGGGCAGCATGCGGGGACGGAGCCCTCTGTCCCCCCCCCACATCTGAGCCTGCTCCCCCTTTACCTCCTGCTGATTGGGGGTCAGGCATGCTCCCCCCAACCACAGCGGTGGGGGGAGGGGAGGAGTGGGCCCAGGCCCAGTACAGGGGAGGACTGGGTTCGAGGGTGGGGAGAAGCTGGGCTGCTGCAGCGGGCCTGGGCTGACCCGGCCGTGACAGGGGAACAGGAGGAGCAGGCTCGGAGCTGACGCAGAAGAGTGGTTTGGGGGAGGAGTGGGCCTGGGCCCACTGCTGCATTGGGCCGCTTCAGGCCAGGCCTGCTGCTGCCCCTCTCCACCACTGCAGCAGGCCGGCTTCTCCTCAGGCTCAGTTCTTCTCCCAGCCCGTGTCAGGCCAGGGCCCACTCCTCTCCTCCCTCCACCGTCACCACCATGGTGTGCCCGCTATCCTCCTAACCTGTTTCAGGCCTGCTCGTCCCCCCATTGCTGGTGCCTTGGCCCTGCAGGCAGTGACGATGGAAGGGGGAGGGGTGGGCTCAGGTTAGAGGTGGTGGCCTTGCCCCGTCCCGTGGTGTCTTGACCCCGCTTCCTCGGGGGGCAGCTCTGCTGGCCATGCACGTCCTTTGCTCCATCATTGCTACCTGCAGGGAGCAGGGCAGGGGCCTGAGGCCAGAGCTGCTGGCCTTGCCCCCCTGTTCCCTCTACTCTGTTGCCCCTGCCGCCAGGGAGCAGAGCAGGGGGACAGAGGGCAAGGCCTCTCCATCCCACGTCCCCACCATCATGCAGTGCTCCGCCTCTACCAGCTCCTGTTCGAACACTTCTTCACACTCTTATTAGCTGTTTGTCAGCCAGGCAGACCATGAATAAAGCGTCATGGACTGACAGACAGACAAACGTAGACTTTTCTGATATTAAAATTATGCAAAAGCGACGGGTGTTCTGCACTTGAATAAAGCTTTCAATTGGATTTATAAACTTTTAATTTGTATTTGCTTGTCCCTAGGATGTACCGAAGTATGGTTCCTACAGATAGCCATTTGCCCAAATACCATTACTGTGACAATGAAAACGCAAATCATTTTTAAGAGTGAAGACTTTAAGAGTGGGGAGTGGAGAGTTAACAGCTTTTTAAAGTTCCATGAGGTAATTCATTCTCTTTCTACATCGGTTTGTGGTATAAAATAGCATAACTCACAGCAGAAGTCTTCGCTCCTCCAATTGGACACCACCTGGTGAGACATGGCACATTGCCTAGAGTACTCAGACAATGTAGAACAAGTACAGTTTCTTTGCCCTGGATCATTGCAGTCTTGCATATCAAGCTGACAGCGAATGACAAACCCTTTCTTTGTCACATTGCAGGTCCGAGACACAAGGTTAAGTAGCTGGGAGCAGATTCTGGCCTAAACGCAAACAAAAAAGAAAGTGGATGCTAGTAATGTGTTCGCCTATGTTGAAAACACAACAAAACAGTATTTGTACCTCCACTTTTTTCAATAGTAATTGACTGCTATGTTGTGAGAATACTGTGGCATAATTCCTTGCAGCTCTTTATTATACTCTTGTGTTGACTTACCTCAAAGTGCAGAGGAAATTTTATAAAATGGGAGGGAATGTAAATGAAATGGTTTAGAGGGGAAGGGCTTTCCACATGTCAAATTAACTTCTCCTTTCATCATACTTAAAGCTAAGCATTCTTTTGTCACCATCACACTTCCATAATGTTGCATTATCATTTTCTCATGAAGAACTAACAGAACGAAACACGTTTCAGGAAGAAATATGGTGTGGACACGTGCCTCTTGGTCCAAGATTATAGTGTTCATTCCATGAGTGCATGCCTTTGCTGGTTTATTAGAGATAATACAATGTTATTTGCGCTGTTCCTAGGCATTACTTTTTTTAAAGAAAATAATGAGTTTGGATATGTAATAATAGCTGACCATTCTGTTTTTGTCCAGCATAATTTGATTATGCACAGAGCATTATCTGCTGAAGCATCATATCTCAAAGGAAAATAACATACAAGAAGCAAATGCTTGACTGTTCAAACCAAAGGATGTGCTCCTCAAATTCAAAGGAAATAGATTTTTAAGGGGTTTTATTACAACTTTCCTTCTGCAGCTCCACACCTTGAGAAGGTTATTTCTCACTCAGTAATATATAGTAGCTCTTCCTCATAAATATAATAGGTTCCCTTTTATAATCCTGCCATTTATTGTTTACTGTTTCAGTAAAGGACAGACCTTGCAAAGAATGATGCCTGAGTTCTCTTCCTATTTCCTCTAGTACTTGTGCCAGCAATTCAAATAGAAAGGTTGGTTTTGATAAGTAAAGCCAATGGAATTCTTGGATTGCCAAATTAATTGTAGAAAAATGCACTGAAAATATTAGAGGAAAAAGTGAAGCTTCTTATTTTAAGAGAAAATCCTCTGTCCTCTTACCATGTTCTGCTTCCTTGCTGCCTACACAGAGCAGTTTGGTAACCCCTGTTTGACAGAGTAAATATACATTGACAGAGTAAATATGCAGCTTTGCACAGAAGTAGAAGTAGGTCCAAAGTGAACTATCATGTACCTAATCTGGACTGTCATTTGAAAGACATAAATATGCATTTGCTTTTTAGGCACACAATTTTAACCAGACTCCATATAATCTTTTAGGCAGGTAAATGTATGCAGGGGACAGGAAACCTGAGTTCACAAAATAAAATGGCATGAGGGGAACTCCCTAAGTGAGAAGAATGGGGTTTATCCCACATAAAATTTCCTAAATCTACAGATTGCTTGAAATCCATGAGGCTTTCTGCTTCTGCTTCCCCCTCCTCCACCCACAACTCCTATTGTCCGTAATACCTTGTGTTTGGTAAATGTGCTGGTTCTTCTTAATAGGTCCTCAGAGGCAGTTTGTCTTCATAACAGTTGATCCCATATGGGATTATAATATATTAAATAACCTTAAGTATATGCAGCACATAACAGGATGCCACTTTTGGCTTTGTACAAATCCCATTAAAATCCCACTATCTCCAGTGAAGTTTGTATGAGGACCTAGCTTAACCTTCTGAATACACACACTAAACTTTTGTGTTTTCCTTTAATGAGCCCTATAAATCTAGCCCTGGTAGTATTTCTGCATCTTTTAAAATATGCATGCTGGTACAAGGAGCCTTTTTACAAATCTCTTAATACTATATCCTCTGGTAATCTTACCCCCTTTTAATATCTTCAACTATTAACTCTGGGCTGATCATTCCCCCAAGCTGCACTTCCTTCTCCAACTGAGTTTATACTGTTAAAAATCCTCATAAACCAGAAAAATGATACTTACATATTTTTTGTGAGGAATGTTAGAAATTGGTGTTTCATGAGTTAGGCAGTTCTCTGATGGGTCATCCATTTTTTGTAAGGCAGCAAACATGTATGCGTCCAGTAGCTTACCTGTAATTAAAAGTTATAAGAGATCAGAAAAGCTTGATAGTAAGTTTTCTCTGAGGCTACAGAGCAAAACCCAAGATATATTTGTTCACTCTAGACTGTGTTATTGCATAATTCTGTGCGTAAACACACATTGGCAAAAATCATGGATCATACTTCATCATAAGACTCTACCCTCAGCTATACATGTGCCCAACACCTGTTCAGATGAGTTCTGATTAGGATGTGTCAGAACAGACTTGATTTATCAAGTCTGCTGGAGCACGCTAATGAGCATGGTGATGGAGGTGCTTTAACTAAAGTTTGTTGAACTAGCTTTATTTAAAGTGCCCTCACTGCCATTTTGAAGTATGTATGCTGAATACATGAGATGCTGTGGGAGTTTTAATTAGAGCTGCTCTAATTAAAGTGCCCTCTCCCCCCTCTCAGAGCATGTTTAAAGGCACCCATTGATTTCCAGAAACAAATGAAGGATGGTAGCTAGTGGTTAAGGCATCAAATTTGCAAGTATTGAATTACTGCAGTGTTGCTCCCACCCAAAAGTCCAATCAAAACTTTTCATTTTCCTGGCTTAGTTCTCTGAACATTTCACCCTTTCCTTGATTTCCTCTAATTCAAATCCTCCATTGCATTAAACAGCAGCTTCTTGTCTTTCTCATTTAAAATCTGACATGTGTTAACCTCTCTGAAATTGTCACAGTTCTAATCTCATCTGCTTTTGCTTTGGCAGCCATACCACTTTTACTGCCTGATGGCCAGGGATCCTGGTTTTCTCTGTTTAAAAATTGCAAATTCTCTGATTAAAACCTCCCCCCGCAACCTCTCTGATAAAACCTCCCCAAATCCCTTACTCCCCACCCACAGCTCTCCTACCCCTGCTTATACCCCTCACTCTCCAGCTACAAAGGGGGCCTGGCTCTGCAGCCCCCTGCCCCTCCCAGCAGCCCCTCAGCCCTAGCTGCCACCCATGGGAGGCTGCAGTGGAGCAGAGTGTGAAGCCTGGCTTCTCCCTCCCCATGGGTGGCATAGCTGGAGCACAGCTTGTCAGGGGTTAGTGGATGTGGGCTGTCCACTGTAGGCTCAGGCTCCCAGCCCTGTCACTCACCCCCTGAGGCATCCATGGCCCAGTGAATGGGACCCAGTGCAGCAGGGCAGAGTGGGGCCAGGCAGGGAAACTCAGGAAGCAGTAGGCAGCCTGCCCTGCCATGCACAAATCCAAGGGGTACGTGCCCTCCATGCCTCCCTGGGAGTGTGCACAGTGGCAGGGAGCCAGCTCCCACCTCCACCCCCTGGATGAGCTGCCTTTGTTCTGCTCCTGACCCAGGCCCTACAGATGTGCATTCAAGCCCTGCACACTGTCCAGACTGGGCAGCAGCAGCAACCCCAGTTCCAGCCCTGCCCACTCCCTCTGTGACTATGGCAGCCTCATTTTCTCATCCCCTAGACTAGACTTATGTGTGGAAGTTCTATGCTGCCTGGCAGCCATGTGCATGCATACGTGGGCACATGCACATGGTGCCTCCTGCCTGACTGCCCTCCTCCTGCTCCTCGCCCCCACCAGTCCTTTGCAGGCTGAAACACTGCCAGCCTGCAAGGGGAAACTCACCATTTCCTGTGGTTTTCTCCTTCAAATTAGAAAATCCAGGTTTTACCACCTTTTTTGATGTGAACGGAAAACCCGGATCCCTCCTGATGGTTCACAAGCATCCTTATGTTTTCTCTTATGCTTGTGGGTTAAAATGCTTCAAAATATGAAAAGCCATAAAATCCTTCTTCAGGTCCCCTCTTAAACCTCACAGTACCTCCATTCAGAGCCAACCTGAGCAGGGTACGGGGCCTAGGGCAAATCAGCCCATGCGGGGCCCTATCCCTACTCTGATCCTATGTGCCCCAGATCCAAAGAAGCTGCTGCCACCATTAGCAGCAGTGGCATTGGTGGCAGGGGGGATAAAGGGGTAGTGAGTGGCTGTATGCAAAGCCAGCAGCAGTGCGGGTTTGCTGCAACCTCTCTGCTCAGCTCTGCAGGGCCTCCCAAAGCGTGGGGCCCAGGGCAGTCATCCTGATTCACCCTTCCCCCTGGACAGCCCCTTTGATAATGATTGGGCAGGCAGTAAGCTATACTTTTCTGTAAGAAATGTGTGTCTCACTTCATTTTCCTTCCTTCCCATTTTGGCTGTTTCATCCATTCATTTTATTTTGTCCTCAGGCCTAAGTTTCCGGAGTCTGGGAGTGGAGTCTACTACTATGCCTGGCACAAAGAGGTTTTGATTGCTGTTCTGAGGACCCCTAGATGCTTTGTGTAGTAAGTAATACATAATAAGTAATATCTGGCAGTCATCTGGAGAGTCATGAATGCAACTAACCAATCTGGGGATGAATTTTATTGGCATCCTACTGATTTCAAAGATCAAGGCATCAAAGTTCCTTGTTAACTTAGTTTATTTGTTTTCTCTTTATTTACCCTGGCCTTATGTCTTACCTTCACTCATAAACTCATTTAGTTCTTGCCCATCAAAATTCCCACACATTCCACAAGTCTTCCCCATATATTTTCTCTCAACCAAAACCTAAAATAAAAAAGGGAAAAAAATATCTAAGGACACTTCATCATTAGGAAATTAGGGCATCAGTTCTTCTCAGCTAACCTCAGCTGGGATGTCACAATGAAGTCAGTGCTTTTAGTTAATTAGGGGAGAAGAGGATGGCAATGAAACACGCAAGTCTGGCATTCCAGTGTATTTCACTGTATGTGCCATGAACCATGAAGTACTGTAAAAAAAGAACATGGATGCATGTTCCCCACGAGCACGCATGTGCATTTCCCTGGGGACAAATAGCCATGGCACATAGTTGTGCCACTGCTACTTGTCCCCAGGGAGCACCCCTTCACGCTTTCTCTGGAGTGTGGCAAATTGCCACGGGTGGGTTAGGAGAGTCTGGGGACAACACCTAGGCTGGCCCCAGCAGCCTTACCTGCGATTCTGGGGGCCTCCAGAGGTTGCAGCAGTGGCCATCCAGGTGCGCAGAGCATGGCTGGCAGCCAGAGTATGGCTTTGGCTGGCCAGGCTCCAATTTCGGGCAGTGCATGCTGCAGCCACATGCACTGTTCTTGCTCTTTTCTGGTGTGAGTTTTTAGATATCAGGGTTTTCTGGTGTCTAATTTTAGTTCCATGCTGCAAATATACAGTGTGGAGAACTTTTTCACATGCACCACATGGATTTTGTGGTGCTTCAAAAACCTCTGAGGTGCCACAAAGTACATGTTCCTACTCACATAGACATGCCACATTTGTGCACGATTTCTTAGTTTGATAAATAATGATACATGTTGGGTGTGTCGACATGTCGCCCTAAAGTGACACATGATGTTGCCGTATTGTGCACTATGGTGATGTAGGGATCACATGGGTCTATGCATGATTGGCAGCTGTGTCACTGTAGTGGTGTGTTCCCTTGGTTAGTGCGCTGCTCCAGCAACATAATAGAAAAATCTAACTGTGTGCAGGAGCAGTAGAGTCCAAAATGAAGTACTAGAGCACAGAGCCATAGCAATGTTACCATATGGCAACATGTAGATGTGCCCACTATTGATATTTCTGAGAGTTTATGGTATACCTTTGAATGAGGTGGTGAATTTAGGATTAGGGTTTGTGGCAGGGCACTGTGTGTGCCTGCCACTTTAAGGCCTGGAGCTGGCAGCCACCAGGTGCCTGATGTGGGCAGCCATTTTGAATCAGGGCTGTCTATATAAACAGAGCAGTTTGGCTGCCTGGAGGCCAGGCAACAACACCGCCTGGCTGGAGGGCTGCAGATCTACATCTGGAGGTAAAGGAGGAACTGTAGGGGATGGTCAGGAGGCTCCTGGTCCAGGGCATGACCTAAAACTGCATGTAGCTGGGAGTGGGTGGCCTGGTGGGGCTCTCAGTGGTGAGGGAGCCCCCAGGAAATGCCAGACCAGTTACCACCCAGTGAAAGGCAGGAAGGGGCACCTTAACCCCTAGCCCCCACCACTAGGTGGGTAACCCTGTTTGTGTGTAGGGCCCAGAGGGCAGACCCCTGGACAGAGTGAGGGGCTAGAGACTTGGACCTGATCAAGAGAGTACCCTTGACTGGCTCATGCTGGGGCCAGGACCAGGATGGTCAAAAGGGCTAGGGGCCCACCACAAGGGATGCCCAAGAGCTGGGGGCCTGGGGTCCCGACCAGCCTGGAGGTGGGCCAGGGCTGGTAGCCAAAGGTCCCTGGGGGGACCACACCCGAGAGGGGAAAATAGTTTCAGGGGGCTAGGTAGCCTGAATGAAGGTGGGGTAGGCCACCTGAATGGAAGGATCTTGGAGGGGTCCTGAAAAAAGGATTCTGGGGCTTATTATGGGGCCAGTGATGATAAGAACACCTAGATGCCATCTGCGAGGCTTGGGCTGTGGTGTAGGAGAGGAAAGAAGCCGCAGAGATTGCCCCCTGGCATTGGGGCAGCTAAATGGGCAGCCTTCCGCTTAATTGACATCTGTTAATTAATCAATTAACACCAAGGCGTGGCAGATGAGAAGGCAGGCGGTTGGCCCAAGAACAGGTGAGCGGGCCATGGAGATTAGCCCCGAGCAGGCCCCCTGTTACAGGGTTATTTCCCTTTGGCCATTTAATTGGCAGTTTTTTAGTTGGGTAAATGGCATTTTTGGCACTTAGTGCAGGTAGGGATTCCCTGGAAAGAAATCCCTGCATGAAGAGATGGCTATGTGTGCACCTAAGTGTTAGTTCTGGAAATGATAGGGTAGGAAAGGAAAGTGCTCCTGTATTTTAGCTTCAGTAGCTGAGAAGTCAGGGTATTCACCTGGAGACCCAGGGTCTAGGGGTACCTTTCCTATAGGAAACCTGAACTAGCATAATTTTGATTTTGCAACATAGTACTCTAACTACTAGGGCACAGACCAAATGCTAATCAGGACCCTCTCCAATGTTTCTTTTGAAGTTGAGCTACTGTCCCATGTATTTTTTAGTCATTGGGGAAAATAGAATGGAGGGCAGGGTAGGAGTTTTTTCCTCTCTAGGAACAAAGCTCCAGGCTCAAATACAAGCCCTCTTTCTAGGCAGCAGCCATTTCACTGAGTCGCACACCCTCTGGCTTGCTCTTTTCCTTCTAACACAACATATCTCCCTCTTGTGGTTTCCCAAGGGGCCATCTTCAAATGGATCACCAGGGAAGAGCCTGAATCATATGTGATCTCTGCTGTAGTTAAAGCTGCTCCTGGCAAGTCAGAGAAATGCAGATGCAAACATCCTCTGGCCCAGCTGTATGAGCATTTGTGATCATCTGGCCAGGTGCCGGGGGATTGGAAACTGGCTAATGTGGTCCCAATTTTCAAGATGGAGAGGAAGGAGGATCCAAGTAACTATAAGCCTGTATGCCTTACCTTGGTGCTTGGGAAGATCTTGGAGAGAATCATCAA
Organism: Caiman crocodilus; assembly: GCA_030014935.1. Classification (NCBI taxonomy): domain Eukaryota; kingdom Metazoa; phylum Chordata; order Crocodylia; family Alligatoridae; genus Caiman; species Caiman crocodilus. The sequence continues at coordinate 112,456,395 of JAGPOW010000304.1, read as the reverse complement.
GGAGCACATCTGTGGGGGGCCTGCAGGGGAGATCATGCTCAGGGGCAATCAGCATGGGTTCACCAAAGGCAGGT
>JAGPOW010000304.1:112440080-112456221 GCA_030014935.1 Caiman crocodilus | reverse complement strand
GGTCTTGTGAACCCAGCATTCATTCCTGCCTGTGGCAGGGGGTCAGGCTAGATGATCTGTTCAGGTTCCTCCTGACCCTAGCTACTATGAAACTATGAAGATAAAAAGGTATTGACTGTGGGAGAAATTATTTGGAAACAGAATGAAGAGTAATGACTGTATATGTCGGTAGAGGAAATACAGATACATATATTTAAAAAAATAAAAACTGCCACATCCTCTGCCCTCTCTCTTTCCCTATCTGTGGTTGTTCAGTCATCTGGGACTAGTAGGCAATGACCGGATGGCAGACTTGGGTTTCCTGCAAGGAAGTACAAGATAATGGTCTGGAATAGTTTCTGGTCTATCATAAGCTATAATATGTTTCTTTAATTAAAGGTTGTGAGCACTATCCAGATCATAGTGTCAGAACAACTGTGGTCTTCAACTTAATTCCAAATAATTGATTCCTATATCTAGAGTCCTAATGTTACATCCTCTATGAAGAAAAGCACCTGAGGGTAATGGGAGCAACTGTGACTAATCTGTGCTATAACCAATGAGAAAAAATGGATTCTGTGTGTTTTTATATACAACAACTGTTCCTTATAACTGTATCAATAAAGTGAGTAAACTCTTACACTGCAATTTAGGACTATGAGTCATAATTCCATATGCTTAAGGCCTTCAAGTGGTACATTCAATCTTCCAGCAGATACAAAAATAATGAATGCATGCAAAAACAGTCATTTTGGAATAGGGTAATTTTAGCATTCTAGAAAATCAGGGGAAAATGTCTTTGTCTTCATGATGACATTTAACTTACCATGAGATAGTCATCATTGTTCCACATGACTACCAGTTCCATCTCCAGCAGCTTGGCCACCATGCGGATGTTGTGTCCAAAAGGTGAAATCTGGATACCATTGCTGGTATATGGCAACTTGATGATACTGTAATGAGAGGGAAAATGGCTTTATCACAGCAATATATGGATGTTCTACCAGGTGCTACTGAACAGTTTTGTTCCTAATGGAGATAAGCTATCTGTATATATAACTTGGCATCAGTACAAAAATGAGCTTTGTTATTTTATAGCAATGACTTTTCAAGCCATCTTGAAAATGATTCCCAATGCAAGACAATCCACTCTTTTTGAATAATCCACACTTAGGTTCCAATTTATACAATTCAAAATTGGCCAGAGAAAAGGGAAGTAGACTTGTACGCATGAGTTGTGAGTAAAAAATACTATATACTTCTTGTTGTGCCCAACTTGATTTGTTTTTTTTCTAAAGCAGCAGGATTTTCACACGTCTTCACACAGAGTCTCTGTAAATAGTAATGGCTGCTGGTGATTGTCCAGAAAAGGTTATGTGAGCCAAAATCTTTTAAAACAAGCTTTATACTAGTGTGGGACCCTGACAATCTCAAGGATACACAGAAGACTTAGGTTTCAGGATGAAGCCTGTGTTCTGGTGTTGTAGCCCTCCAGGGCAATGATGATAAAGAACTAAAATATTTAGCTATAAAATATACTTATTTAATTGATACTCTAGGAATAACAAGCTTAAAAAGCAGGCTGTGGGGGCTAGTGCCTTTCATTTCCAAAGGTACACTTGAAGGCTAATTCAAAACGTTAGGGTTTTTTTTTCTTAGAGCAGTGTAATACGTTGAGGTATAACTGAAAGTCATCTTTTTCTGCCAGTGACTATTGTACAAAATAAAATACAGATTCCCCATAGACATCCATTCTGTGTGTCTACAGTTAAAAATGTAGTGCTGCCTAGCTGGAAAACAATGATGAAACTTCTTAAAGGGAAGTTCACTTTCTGGAGGCCAGTCTATATGAATGGACAAGCATAACCCAGCCAATCCATTTCCCAAAGCTTCCCTGTAGTCTAATTCCTTAAATTCCTGCTTTCTGGAGGGGATCATTCTAGGAGTAATGTAAACAGATGCTGACCATGGGAGATTGGGAGTTTTTTGTCACTTGCGCAAGCAAGTTTACAATCACTGATGTTCTAGCTTATCTGAGCTCAAAAAAAGATGCAGCAAAATCTCTCAATTTCTCTTTTTACTGATGGCATGAGCTGATCTAGGTGAGTTTGAAACTGGAGAGGAAAAATGTTTCATTCTGCCTCTCTTCACTAAATTTTGCAAAACTATCTTCAATACTTAATTCAAAAGACTGTCAGTTAAATGTTTATCTGAGGGTTATAGCTTGCTTTAGCAAGAGATGAGGTCAAAGTCTGGTTAGGTTGCAGAGGGATCTCCCCCCAGGGACCTGCAAACAGAGAGTGGGGAACCTGAGTTTTCCCTGCTTGCAAACATTTAACTTTTAGAGCTTATTCATTGACTTTGGGCATATAGTAGATTGAGTTTTCTCTGTACTTCAATCATCAACCTATTTAGTCAAAAGAGGTAGTTAGTCTGAAATCAGTCAGAAGGCAGGGCAGGGCAGCACTTTAGAAACAAACTTCTTCAGAAAGGCACAAGCTTGTGGGGGTTGCCTATGAAAGCTTATGGTTTTCTGAACAAGTTAGTGCCCTTCTGCCCTGCCTTCTGACAAACCGATATAGTGTGACTGACAGGCTTCTCACTTCTGCTTAAGCACTGTCTTTTCCATTTATCCTAGAGTCTTACCCAGTGTCTTTGACCAAAATGTTGCCATTTTCAATGGTGACAGTGGTAGGTCCAAGTTCTATTATGATCCTTGCAATTTTTTTGTTAAGGCCACGGCGGAATTGAATGTTGAAGTCTGGGGCGACATCACCACATATGGTGACGAAAATGTAGTTGCAGGAGCCAAAGAAGTCATACAGAAAATTATCAAAAGTTGAGAAGTGCCCTCCACCCCAGGTGGAACACACGCCTTTGTTCAATGCTGCAAAGACATGAAAGATGAGATGAATTAAGGTTATTTTGTGCTATGTGTACTGATACTGAAATCTAGTCTAAACACTAGTGTGCAGATCCTAATAGCAAGAAAAACTGATGGGCTTAGAATCTAAATAGCTGCCAGACCACATGGATTTTTTCTTTTGCAATGTAGGTAGGATATTTTCCATAGTATCTAAGAGCATGTATTACTTTCCCCTTATTCTTGTAACTAAATGGCATTTCCACTAAATCATTTTATTTTTCTCTCTTCCCAAAAGTTTGTCAACACAGTACTACGAAAGGTGCTCTGATACCCTTGGAGGACACTTATGTATTTATGGGCACAGACAGTATGGAAAAAAAAATCATAGAAATTTTCATCCTCTGTGCCCCCAAAACTGTACCCAGGGTTGCCAACCATTTGTAAATTTATGGACAATCTGTAAAAGAAGGGGTTAAAAACCTGAGTCCATAAAGTCTATAAAACTATTTCAATGCCTGTGAAATGTATAGATGTCTGGAAACCCTGCTCTCTCTGCTTCTGCTCGCTGGGACTATCAGAAAGCAGAAATGCTTGGGCTGAATCAGAGATTGCAGGAGCTAGGAGCACACAGAGCTAGTCCACAGGACAACAGGCATGCATTACTGACAGCAATGCAGATTGTGGGCTGCAAACATGGAGGGGGAACCACCTCACCTCCCTTGCCCCCCTCATTTGCAGGTATGTGCAGGGAAATCCCTTGCAGATAGATTTCCCCCCAGGCACCTGCAAATGTGAAGCAGAGACCTCAGTTCAAGTCTCCCCTGCCATATTTGCAAAGATGGTGGGGTGGGAAAATCTGTTGCAGAGGGATCTCCCCTCAGGGACCTGCAAACGTAGAGTGGGGAACCTGAGTTTTCCCTGCTTGCAAACACATCCCAAGTTGGACCTCCTTGGAGCACAATACATGGTGGCATAGCTGATGGCACTCTGCCAAACACGTTTGTTTCCAGCCACAGTTGTATTAATGCTTATTAGGATCTAAATACAGCGTGCTAAATGTAATATATAACCATACCCATATTGGCTAGAATCGGGTTGGCAGTCTATAGTCCATGGGTTGGATCCAGTCTGCATTGCTTTTGGATCTGGCCCATGGAGCCATGGCTTTGGCAACACTCAGGCACAGGAGACTGCCCATGCAGTGCCATAGTGAAGCAGTAGTGGCTTTGGCAGAAGCAGGCAAGGAGATTCCCTGGCATCATGCCTCATTTGGGCAGTGGGGCTTTCAGAAGAAGTGAGGCTTTGCCCTCAGCATGCCACACTTGGGTGATGGGGAAAAAAAGGCAAGTGGGTCCTAGTGCCAACCCATTTCAGATCCGAGTTGGGTCCTGCTGGCCTGCTGGTAGAAAACATTGCCAGCCTCTGGTCTGGAATGGTCTAAACAGGGATGACCATGCTCTGAGCAGGGGGTTGGACTGTATGACCTCAAGGGGTTCCTTTTAGTCCTCTTTTTCTATGATTCAGTATTTTTGCAAACTCAGTGAAGGCTAGATGTCAGGAAAGTTTTTAGTGGTAAAATTCAGTACAGTAAAAGTTGTGTTAACTGGCATTTTGCTAACTGGAATACTTTATTAACTGGAATTTCCAGCATGCACATCAAGCATTTCTTGAGCAGGGCTAGGGGTGGGGAGGGGCAAGGGCAGTGGCTCTCCTCTGTGGGCCACACAGGTGCTGCCTGGCCTTCCAGACATGGGTGGGGAGGAGGGGAGCAAGAGTTTACATGCAGCGGCAGCTGCCGCCATCTACCACCCTGCGCTGCCACTGCCGCCATGTGCAAGTCCAGATAACCAGAATTTTTAGATAACCAGCACCCTCCTTACCCCACTCATGATGGATAACAAAGCTTTTACTGTATATTCAGAGCTTTTGGTTACTATTAAACTTATATTACTTTTCTTAACAGGGAAGGTATTTTGCTTTGAAGAGACAGAAACTTTATGACACTGGACACATCTACACATGCTCTTTACTGTGGAGTTGACTAATTAACTCTGCAGTAAAGACTCGCAGTTAACACATGCACCAGTATTAGGGCATAGTAAACTAATTAACTCCACTGTAGGATATTACTTTCTGGGACAGTAGAATCTTACAGTGAAGGACTTTACTGCACAGAATCACATTTGTAGATGCTGATCAGACATGCTAATTGTGCCCCATCTGCATAGGTGGAGGAAGAAAAAAATTGTGGGGAGGGGGCTTGGGGAACGGATGACAGCTCCCACTGTTGCATGCATCCCAGGAGTGCATGGAGGGAGTGTGCCCCCAGATCTGCGTGGGACAGGGCAGGGTGCCACTGCGGGCTGGGTCGGAGGCTGAGCTTCTTCCCAACCTGGCTGCCCCCTCCAGGAACAGCTCAGTGCAGCTCTGGCCCCAGTATGCAGTGGCAGCCTGCCCAACTGCATGCACAGATCCAGGGACACACACTCCCCCGTGTCTCCTGAGGTGTGGGGAGCAGGAGGAGCTGTGTCCCGCAGACAAGTCAGTCATGGCTCAGTCCTTTACTTCTCCAGCTGTGCCATGCCTGCCCCACCCCCAGCCCCACTCCCTCCCCACCCCCGCTGTGCCAGAAGCCCTCGGCTGGGCTGCATTGCTGGCCTACCACTGCTCTGCATTTTGCGGGGGGTGGCTAAGCTCTGTTAGTCCCCACTTCCACCACCTATACCCAACAGCCCAGCCAGCCAGGGGCTTGCTCTGCCCCAGCTCAAATTGCTGCTGTCCCAGGTGCACGCACGTATAAACACTGCACCTGGGTACAACTGACTCTAGCAGAAACTTCTCCAGAGTCTGTTGTGTTCCATTAACTGGACATGTAGATGCTCCCACTGAGAACCTTTTTTGGTTGTAGTAGTAATACATATGTCCTGTCACTGAAAGCATTTACACATATAAGTAGATGAGAAGTCCCATCAAAGTTAATGGGATGTATCATGTCAGTAAACATTGGCAACATGTAGGGGGTGCATGCAGGTGCACGTGCACCCCCTGAGATCAGCTGTGCACCCCTTGGAAGAACCAGCTGTGAAACCAGAAGTGCTACTGAAAGTGTACTTCAGGTTTCGCCACTGGCTCAGTGATCAGCCTCTGGGGGACCCCCTCCCCACCCACGTCAGCGATCAGTGGCTGGGCCCCCACTCCCATCAGCGATCTGGTGCTCCCCCAGATTCAGGAGGCACCAGTTGCCCATGTCAGTAAAGTCAAATATCTGCTTAGGTAGTTGCATGATCAGTCTCAGATCCTTCATTTTCAGTATTTTGGGATTCTTCTTAGCAGTTTTGTAAAATCAAGTAAGAATTTACCCGTAGCAATGTTTTAAAAATAAGAGCATTCATAATTTAGTTCATAATACATTTTTTTAATACAATCTAAAGGTCCAGTAGCACATTTTTTTCAAATTTTTAGAACACCTGATTTAAATAAATGATTTAAAAAAAAAATCATACCGCTTTCTTTCAGAGCCTGCAGTGTTGAAACCACTTCAAAACATTGACATTTTTCATGTTTTTTAAAATTTATTTTTCAACTCTCTGTAAGGAATACATTGTTTACCATAACCCCCTCTCAGGAGACCCTTCTAAAATTGTCAGTGGCTTTTTATCTAGGGTAGGTGAAGCAATATTATTTCAAAAATTCAGTACCTGAATGCAGGGTAGCTTCTTCCTCTAAATTCCTGTACTCTTGGAAGTTCCTTCCTGGAAAATAGGAATTGATTATTTCTATAATCTTTTAAGCTGAACCTTGCATGATTTAGTATTAATGCTGTGCTTAGCTTGGATCTGTTAGCAATATGTTAGCTTGCTTGAAGCTTTTTGTAGAGGAATTGGCTTGGACTTGTGAACATAACTCTGGAATAAGTACTTTTTTCCATAAATAGGAACAATATCCTATTTAACTTGGAGTAAAATATTTCATAAAAATCCAGTTGTACATAAATAGCTATTGGGTTGAGGTATAACCAGGAATTTGGATATCATGGCTGGGGAGAAGGTGAGGTGCTGAATGCCGGAAAACTGGAGGGATATGCTGAGTGCTTATCTCCTTATGCAGCAATCACTGTTGGCTCACAGGCTGCTGATGGCTTGGCATGAGCTCCCCAAACATGAGTCACTGCTGAAGTGGTGGCAGCTTGGACTCACTAAGGGATACCATTTTGGTGTTCTTCTTGCCTAAATCAATGCCTCTAGATGGTTTCCCTCTTACCTACCCTGTAGTTATACTACTGCTTTTGGGAATGCCGATAAACTCATTTGAGTTTGGAGTTCCATGTGTTATATATATATCGTTTCTTGTGAGTTTTATTCTTGCTTAGTAACTTCTATTAACTTTGTCATTTTGTCTATCTCTGCACCTTGATTTTGGTCTATAAGGCTGTAGTAAACAGGGAGCAGAGATAGAAATGGTAAAGGAGAAAACTTGGGGAATTTTGCTTCCTTCAAGATCCTTTCTTTTTTTTAACTTGATGATGGTGCGTGAAATACTGACCTGGTTCAAGCCATTCATTGCTTCCTCTACCTAAGAGAACACAAAATGTTACAGTTTAGTTATATCTTCATATAATTAATGTTGGGAAATATAAGTGTCGTAAACTATGCAATTCTGAATTCTCCTTAGCTAAAAAGTTAAATTTAATTATCTCATCACCCACCTGTGAAATGAAACCACTTCTGGGGAGAACATGGCAGCTTTTAACAGCCCAGAGAAAGAAGACAAAATAACTTAATATAGAACCTGAGGAAAATAGATTATTACAGCTAATACAGAATTTCAAGTAATGAGAATGATAGATAATTTATTCAAGACAGAAGAACAGATGTCTATTTTTTTTTAAATTTAAAAAGTTATTGTGAGATTTTTCAAATGTAAGTATGCAGGAGTTTTAACCTCCTGTATTGTGTCTCAGTAGAATGATAATGTCTCATTTGGTCCTTTTGTACCATGTTATTATAGATTTAATGCTGTTTTGCATAACTACAACCAAATGGTTAGTGAAGATTATTAATCCATTGCCTTCAGAAACTCTCTCATAATTAGAACAGAATGTACACGATCACTATGCTGTGATGCAAAGCTAATATTTTAATTATGTTTGGTTCTGATGATATTATTATTACTAGTGTTGTTGTTGTAGCTAAGTATTTCAACCTATTAAAGACTAAATATATTTCACACCAAATGTTGACACATTATGAAGCAAAAATTGCCAACTATTAATTTGCTTTGGGCTTCTGTGAACGCAGGAGCTCATGGCATTTTAAAAATAAATCCCCACCTAAAGGACTTTCTAGCCCAGGGGTGGGCAAAATGCGGCCCGGGGGCTGGATGCGGCCTGTCAGGCCATTCTATCTGGCTTGTGGGACCCCTAAAAAATTTAGAAAATTAACATATATCTGCTCTGAGCTGCCTGTCATGTGACTCTCAATGGCTTGCTGAAACTCAGTTAATGGCCCTCTGCCCAAAATAATTCCCCGTCCCTGGACTCAAGCCCATTCCTTTACAAGATTTAACTGAGCTAAACTTGATCTGAGCCTTCAAGAGGCCGAGAAGCGATCATGCTATCTTGGTCTGGAAATGTGATAAGCTTTGACAGTAAGGCAGAGAGTTGGACCACCTACCCCAGGGAGATGCACAATATCCCCAGCATGTCATGTTCACATCAGGATAGAGCTGTTGCTTACAGCACTTTTTCTGGGAGATAGCACATTTTGCTCTGCTTTGCTTCCCATCCTGACCGCATGATGGGCAGAGTCACAGGCAACTGATAGGGGGGACACAAGGGGCACATGCCTCCCGACAGGGCCACTGCCACCGATGGCATCTGCAGACGCTCACCAGCTCCGCCTTCTGTGTGTGCTTGCCAGCTCTGTCCCCGCTGCCAACACCACCACTGGCGTCTGCAGGTGCCCCCCCACACTTGGGAGGCACCAGTCACCCACAGGCCAGAGTTACTGCATTGCTTATTCCCTGCTGCCTAGGGAAGGGGAGAGTAATGAAGAAAGAGCTTCTGTTTTTCTAGCATTATTGGGACTGTGATGTTGGGGAAACTGTACAAAGTGCATGGAGGTCTAGCCCATGCAGGGGTTGTACAAGGGGAAAGATGTTTCTATTCTCCTGTACAGCCATGTGAACTAAGGTCATAATGTAACTCTGGGAAGGTACTTTTCTGACAATAGTAATCCATTTTATAGTATGGCAAGTCTCTACTTTAGAATGTATTATACACATGTATTCTATACATGATGGATATTTTGCTGCATTCAGATCTAGTGTCTTTTAAATAACCCACTATGTAAGAAAAACTTGCCTGTCCCCAGGCAACATCTAACATGGCAAAACACTGTATCTTTTGATTTTGTGAGACAGCATGCTCAGAGAAATTGCTATATTTATCTGTAGGCAGAGTCTTCAAAGAGAATTTTCTAAAGATAGTGAGGCACTGTTTGAAATGACAAGATCCAGAGAGACATTTCTCTTTTGCTGTGTGTTTTATACAGTATACCGAAGTCCCTGATTCTGGCTACATCTTGCAGGCATGTCTATGTGTGCCTATTAATGCACAGCAATAAGATCCAGAGATTATTGCTCTGGAGCTTATTGCTGCATGTGTGCCCGGGATCACAGCATGGTAAGTCAGGAGGGAGCAGGCCCAGCTGGCAGGGAGCCCTGGGTGTTAGCCTGCCAGTCTGGAGCTGCTCCCTTCAGCTTAACATGCTGTAGAGGGGCTGGCTGGGGCACAAGGGTGCTTCAGTTCAGAGCTAGAAGGCAGGCAGTCCTTGCACTGAAGCACCCTTGTGCCCTCTCCAGCCCCTCCAGTGTCTACATGTGCACTCCTGTGAAGGTCTTTACTGCACAGCAGGATAGTAGTTGTATTTACAATTACTACCCTCTTGCAGAGTTTATTAATTTTCTCTAGCTTAGGGACACATGTAGATGTTGGGACAGTTACTGCACAGCTAATTAGTCTACTGCTCAGTAAACCTGTCATGTAAATGTGTCCTGCAACACACATGTTTAACAGTAGGCAAAGCTCTTACCTCTTCTCAGAAACTTCTGCCTTTGGTAAAACTGCTGGGGCATGTATCTTGCTTCATATCCTGTGAAATGAGAAAGCATATATACATTATCTTCAGAAGAAAAAAGGAGATGAATATTCATTTCCTTAAGAAATGCTTCAAAACAGGGTCAGTTCTAAGAGCAATATCCCATCTTTGATGTATGATGTACAGCAGTGATACTGAGAAGAACAGTAATTGTGCTTGTAATGAATAATCTTTTTCAACTGGTGATAAGAAGCAAAATGACAAAAAGCAAAGTGTATCCTGCAGAAATTAAATATTCCTCTGCATCTACTGCTCTCTTACCACACAACTTAATATGAAGGTACTACATGGACCAAGATATTTATTAAGTGTAAATAATAACTGAAACCTAGTTACATTCCCTGAGGGATGCTGGAGCAAGACTAACCACTTGGTTTGTGGCAGAGAGAGAAAGGAGAAGTCAGGTTCTCTCTCCTGTTCTATATGGTGCTATATTTAACATACTCATCATTGCTTAAAATAGTTTTTGCTCTCAGATTTCATCTTCTATCTGCATTAAGCAGAACTTGATGGAGCAAACAACCAATGCAATGATTGGTAATGCTGTTTGAATGCATTTCAGTACAGCTTTTGAATCCTCAATTTTTTTTCTTGGGGAATCAAAATTGTAGCAAAGCAAATGACTGTGAAAAGCTAAATTCTGCAAAAATGTTTGCAAGAAGGAAGAAGTTCAAAATTACTTTGTTGAACTTCTGCGAGACCCTGTACCTTGGCCACCTGTAAAGTTCCATATTTTACGTTATATTTCTGCAGTTTATAGATGCCAGGCACATGGGAGAGATCCTGATATTTCAATCAAACAGAGCCCAGGGGAATCATATCCTTAAAAGAATCCTGTTGCATGAGAAAGAGTTACTGCTTGTAGAGTTTATAGAGGTAAAAGTCAGTTTCCTCCATCTCTGCATCACATACTAATCCCTAGGATGTAGAAAAGACAGACCTAATGATATCTGTCTTTACTTCTGCTTTGTAAAGCCATAGGAAATCTGTGGAGCCCTGGACAGGTGCTGGTATAATTTAGGGAAAAGCAGATCACTAGCTGTTCCATGCTGTGCCAACTTAAAGCTACTTCATATGGGTTATACAAACCTACAGTGTGCGACAGTCATTTTTCTTCTTATTCTGGCCTGTTCCCCGTGCAAAAAGAGGCCAGAGTAGCAGAGAGCCAGGTATTCTGGCTACCTGACAGCTGAGGATTCAGGTCCATTGTGGCTGTTGAGTTTATATAGTCTTTGGCCCCTGCCGCACGCTACATATATTATGCAATTAACTGGTTATTCATGCAATAAATTTAGATTGGTCATATGGGCAAAGTGAGACCAGTCACACGTGCAAAGTAATTATCCTACAATTAACTGGGTAATGGCATAATAAATATAGATCAGCCACACGTGCAAAGTAATTATAATGCCATAAAACTGTTCATCCAGCTATAAAAGAGCTGACCAGCTACAAAGTTAGTGCTTGGAAATGTGTAACAACTTTATAGTTGGTTTCTCTCTGGCTTTAATTTGAACGTTTGGCAGGGCCCTTTGGTACAGACACATTTCTTTATTCAAGAATCCATTACCAGTAGGTAATACAGTTCCTTGATTTCTGCAACTAAACCCAAAACATGAAAACTGAATCCGTTCTACTCTTAGCAACAGACATCAAGAGTAGTTACAACTGGCTCTTGCATGTGTTTGGTAGGGAGGACATGAGAAAGAGCCCTGAGGTCAGTTCTGAAGAAGACTCCTCTTGTCAGAATGATGGGAAACATAAGGTCTAAACATTTGATTCCCCAAACTTTTAAAATCACTGAGCTCATAATAAATAGCATGCTGTCTTTGGAAGTGCTGTCAGAGTTGCAGAAAGCCAGAGTCAAAATGCTAAATTTAGTCTACCCTTATTTAGTTTCTTGGAATAATCATTGAGGACATTACTATCAAATATCACAGAGAATTGGGTGCATTAAACCTGTATTCCTTAAACCTGTATTAAATGTTTAGCTCTAAAAATTCTTGTGTATAAAATATGGACCAATTTGCTGATGGCCTGTCTCTCAGTCTGGATCCTATCAGATTTTTGCTTACGAGAAATGTTCTTCTTGACATTCCTAGTTCTGAAGAAATTATTTAAAGCATCCTGTTATTCTTTTAAATCTTTTGACAAATTTATAACATTCCAGGTGCTATACTTGCACTGAAAGGCATTTTCAGGGAAGACCTCTGTGTCGAAAGCTGGCCAGGGATTTTCCTTTGGAATGATTTGCTGATGGAAACTGTTCAGGTTTCACCCTCATTCAGGTGCCTAAGCTCCAGCAAAGGCACAAATTGATATTTTCTACATTTTTGCTGAAAATCTTATATTTTGTCAATACATTTTTAAATGAAAGATTTTTTACTTTTTGGTTTTGAATTGACCTGAAGAGTTTGATTCTGGTTCAGTTCAACAAAATATTAAGCTGCATTTCCCTATCAGTGCATTTCTTATGGGGACTGTAGTTTGGGCTCACAGTGGAGCAATGCAGTGCAGATTTCCCTCTGATTGAGCTATTTGTTTTATCATGGAAGCCACATGGTGAAATATGTAGTCCAGAGTACACCTAACACACACCAACAGGATTTGGTTTCTCACATAAAGTAGCGGCCATGGGGGTGTTGCCTACTCTAGTATATACTAGCCCAGGGGTTAGAGTTCACACCTAGAAGGTGAGTTCTTGTTTCTGTGTCCAGGTTTCAGATTTTTTTTCATAGTTTCATAGTTGTTAGGGTCAGGAGGGATCTTCACAGATCATTCAGTCCAACCCCCTGCCTTGGGCAGGAAAGAGCTCTGTGTTCATATGACCCCAGCCAGGTGCTTGTTCAGTCTCCTCTTCAAGACCCCCAAGGTAGGGGAGAGCAGCACTTCCCTTGGAAGCCCATTCCAGTGTTTTAAATTCAATGACTATGTATTTTAAAATGCATAAAATGTCCTTGAAGCAGAAACAGGAGGCCAGGTCCCTCATAAGAAATCATTGTAGTCACTAGGCTACAGTTTAGGCTTCCTCTTGCACTCTCTCTTTTGTATTCCTTTCTGATTAGTAGCTCAACTTCAACAAGAAAGGTGGAGGGTACACCACCTGCACTTTGCCTAGACCTTAGTAGCTAGGGCCCTCTCTACAGTTGAGAAATATGGATTTGACCTGCTTCAAACTGAGGAGGTTGTAGAACCCAGGTCACTTGCCCCCTGCAAGCATGGTCTAGTTGCCAGGCTGTTATATAAATGTGGACACCGTGACCTCTAGCAGCTGTGTTTTAAAAGAAATCAATTATTTGAAAGACAAGTTGGGTCCTGTGTCATTAAAAGGTTCTGGGTTCTGGAACCCAAGTGGACAGTTGCCTCCCTGTAGCCCTCATTCAGGTGCCTAAGCTCCAGCAAAGGCACAAATTCGGACACACGCTTATGGTTAGATTCTCCTTGTTGGCTCATTCTAGCTGGCCTGCCCCTAAATATGAGTTTGTTTTGGATCATCCTTCTGACGTACCTTACGCTCCCCATGTATTATGCAGGTCCCATATATGCCTAAAATTGCATTTTAAATTCCAAACCAAGTGCTTGGGTCTAAAGGAGTTGCAGTGCCAAGCTTGTGTTTAAGTCCTATATTGATCTAGTCCTGAACTTCCACTCCAGCCAAAATTCAGTAGTGTTCAGTCCAGAATTAAGTGCAGATCCCCCTCAGAAATTATTGTTATATTTTAAAGGTTTGCTTGAGAACTATTTCAGAGGTTGCTTTTCTGATCTCCCCTGAAATATGGGAATTATGTCTAAAACATAAAATTGTTATATTAAAATCTCTGGCTTACAAAAAGGCTCCTTGCGAGGGAGAGATTCTGGGACCGTTGTATGAGATCATGGATCATTATGTTGGTAGCTGGATACACAGTCTGTCTACCACATCATGTTTACATGGCCCCCATCACTAGCACCTCAATGTGTCACATTCTTTATGTGTATTCACCCTTGGATTTCCTCTGTGAGGTAGGTATATACTGTTATCCCCATTATATAGGTGCCAAAAAAGGACTTGGCACAGAACTGCTTAATATTTAAGTGTCTAGCCTTGGAGTGGTAGTCTGCATCTTCAGTGACAACTAGGCTCCCTATGCTGTACATGGAGTGAGTTAAACATGTTTGAACAGTGTCTAAACCAGTTTGTATGCTGAACAGGAAGTGCCATCCCCTAAGTACCTCTCTCAGATCTGGAATCCACATCCTGGAAAACTTTTGGGGAAGTGGGCATCTACAGCCTTTCTCTCAAAGGAGTGCTCGGGAATTATTCATTCTTTTGAACCACACCTGGAAGAGGTGGTGTTTGTCCTCCTTAATATAATAGACAAGTGGCTGGGACAGTCACTCAGGAAATAGTGGGCTCCCATTCAATTCCCTTATCTGCCAGAGGAGATTCAACCCCACATCTCCTTGAGAGTGCTCTAAGCATCATGCTGCAGACCATTCTAGGTGGGGAACTCACCACCAATCCTGTTCAAGTTGAGCCAGAGAGAGGGAGCATTTTCCTTTGCTTATAGTTAGGACATTCACCAGAGAGGAAAGAGACTCTGCTCCAAGGAGGGTTTATGTATTTTACCCAAAGACTGTGATGTAACCAAGAGAAGCAGTCTTTGAACCAGAACTCAAGTCTTTTCCTCTCCAAGTTGAGTGGTCTAATTAATACTGAATTTTTAATGCTCATTGGCATGCACCCTGAAATAGCCTATAGCCTAGTCCATGGGAGGCCAACCTTTTTGGTAGTTGTGCCACAAATTAGTTCCACACTTTCCCCAAATGCCACTCCCATCCCCTTCCTCTGCCTGATTGGCTGCTCTGTTTTCTGCTTCCTGACCTACGTTCCCTGTCTGATTTACTTCTCTGTGTGGGGGGGTGCATTTTAATTAGAGCTTGCCCCTGCCATCATTTTGAAATGTGGGATGCTGAACATATGAGACACTGCGACATGCTGGACAATTTTGATTAGAATGCTCCAGACAACCTGATTAATCAAGTCTGTTCCAACACATCCTAATCAGAACAGATTGGAGTATGTATATAGGCACCCAAGGAGACTAACCAAGGAAATGACATCTCCTAACTGTCTCAGACCTGGAGTCCACTCGGAATCCACATCCTGGAAACCTCTCTGGAAGGTGGGCATCTACATCCTTTCTCTCAAAGGATTGTTCAGGAATTGTTCTTTCTTTTGAACCATACCTGGAAGAGGTGGTGCTTCTCCTCCTTAATATAATAGACAAGTGGCTGGGACAGTCAGTTAGGACACAGTAGACTGACATTCAATTCCCTTATCTGCCAGAGGAGATTCCAACCCAAATCTCCTTGAGTGTGTCCTAACCATCATGCCATAGACCTGGGAGAGGTGGTGAAATAGTGACAAGGCATTGGTGCCACCTCTAAGCCATCACTTAGGTTCTAGTTAGTAGGGGTATGCGAAGCAGGCCCTATTCAATTCCGATTTGGCCCAAATCAGGAACAGTAATTTGATTAATTGATTTGGATCACTGTCTCTGATTTGATTCAGCCAAATCTAAAGATTCAGTGCTGATTTGGAGAATCAGTGATTTAGACATAGACACAGCTTTAAAAGTTTTTTCTACATACCTTGAGGCACCAGCATGGCTTGTGAACACTGTGCTGCTGGGGCGGATGGAGTGTCCCAGAGGAGTGTGTGTGCATGGGGTGGGGCCTCGATGTGCTCAGCAGTGAACCCAGAAGTGTACTGGAAGTACTTCTGGTCTACTTCCAGGTCTGCCAGGGAGCACACAGGGCCCTCCTCCCCATACCCTTCCAGCTTGGCAATCTGCCATGCAGAGACCCCTGGTGCCCCCCCAGACACAGGGGGAGCTGGAGGGAGGCGTGGAACAGCACCCTGTGCACTTTCCACCACACCCGGAAGTAGACCGGAAGTGCTACTGGTCCACTTCCAGGTCTGCCAATAAGTGCACTGGGAAGCCCCCGACATTTCTGTAGGATGCTCCATCTGCCCTGTGGCGGGCCAGTAGGGGGTGCTCCCGTTTTGAGCCGCCCACCTCCCTGCGCCCGACCACCTTCCAGGCTCCAAGTGCCTCCCTTGGGGTGCCTCACATCCGGCCGACCCCTTCCCTGG
>JAGPOW010000304.1:112417213-112439980 GCA_030014935.1 Caiman crocodilus | reverse complement strand
GCATTTCTGCCACATGCCCCACCATTGCAGCATTCACGAGCCTCTGCTACCTAGGAGTATGTAGAAAAACACATTTAAAGCTGTGTCTATGTCCAAATCACTGAATCTTTCTGAATCGCTCTCATTTGATTTGGAAAGATTAAAGGGTCTCCTGATTTGATTCAGATTTGGTGGCCAAATCTCCGCTGAATCAAATCAGGGACTGAAGCTTTGCACAGCACTGCTAGTTAGTGATGCAAGAAAATGGTATGGGTTGTTTTTTTTTAATTGATATGAAAACTAGACTTTTTATCTGAAATTCATTGAAACCAGACCAATTCATTGAAACCACACTGTAAATTTGTAGTATTTTTTCCTCATCAAAACTGTACTTCAGCCTCTGTGATGGTTTATTATTAGGGGAATCATAGCTAATACTAAGCTATGTAGCTGAAGTAATATGTAAGCACCTAGGATAGATAACAAAACACACAAACTGAATTCAACTTAAGATTCAGCAGCAGATTCTGATATTGCTTATAATATTGTTAATGAGGTCAGTGGAATTACTTTGAATTTATAACTATATAACTGAGATGAATTATTGGAAGCCCACATAATGGCTTTAGTTGCTCAGATTTTTCTTTTTTTCCCCAGTGCTATAGTTCTGATTCAAGAACAATATGTACTCTTACTTGGCTTGTATCATATGGACCATCAGGTGTGGTAAGCACAATACAGGAGAAATAAATTTGACTTTGTTCAAACAAAACTAAATAAATTATGCATTTAGCAGCTTGAACCGTGAAATATTTGGCAGCTTGCTGAACAATTGTAACAACTGATGATTATAGAGCAGACATGGAACAAATAAAAGGAAACCACAGTCTAAAGCAACACAAATCAATTGTAATGTAAGGTAGGCACTAAAATAATCCACTAGAAATGCTTCTAAGGGGAAAATAAGAGCCTTAGGGAATCAGCACACATTTGTCAACCCCCTTAAAAATGTTTAAGGGAATCTGTGGTGTCCAAAGGGATTGATTGGGCCAGGAAAGGAAAGTCTCCATGAAGCAGAAATATGTTAATAAATATGAACAGCAAAGACCACAATAATTTCCAGTATGAGGTTCATTTTTACAAGGACAGATGGAAAAAATGATCACCTTTTTCTAAGCCATATTTAATACCTTCTGCCTTATCTTAATGGGTACAAATTCTGGGCACAGTTCAACAAAGAGTTTATGTACAGTTCTCCCACTGGAATCAGTAGAGAACTTCATAATGAATACTGCAGGATGGAACCCCATTGCTGTTTATCAGTACAACATACCACAGGTCTATGCAGATATTACTCTCAAGTATGTAAGTAAGTGCCATCATTCACTTACTACCTGCAGTACAATGAATGATCCAGCAAGGGTTTCAGTAATCAGAAATTCCAAGGAAGGAAACATATTTTTAAACTTGTCCTCTCTTCAGTCATATATTTGTGAAATGTGCAGATGCATTTTTTAACGTCCATGGGGAAACAATACAATTTTCAATGATTTGTAATTCCATTGAGGATGGAAAAAGAAAGATCTGAATCCCATGCATTGTTTGTGTAATAGTGGAATCTCACACTTTTTTTTTAGTGTACCCCCATTTTCCTTTGAAAAACACAGTAAAATATCCATCAGAAGAAATGCCATGTCTAGCTAGATATCTTAGACTTACCTGTGCAGTGTAGAAAACTGCAGGTTAGTAGCAGTAGTACCCAAAGCATAGTGTCTGCCCTGGGTAGAGAGTTTTCAGGACTCTCCTCCCCTACCTACTTGAAGAGGGCAGTGCTGCTGCTGCCACCTTCTCAGCTTGCCTTTTCAAGCTTGGATACTTTATATATACAACTGCAAGGCCCTCCCTCATTCCCATGGGCAGCAGCTGATAATGTGGCAAAATCGCCAAACAGGATCTCCTTTTTATCAGGTTCAAAACACCGATAAGCCACTTATAAAGTAGAAACAGAAAAACATTAAACTCCGTCAGTTCATTATTATTTTTCCAGTCTGTTTAATGAATTCTGTTTGAAACTGTTCAAATACATTTAACTGTATTTACTGAACAGATTTGGTATTGCATCCAACAGAAAGAAATCAGTGCTGCGCAAATGGTGATAGTATGTGATAAGGAAAGGAGTACTATGGGGAACTACTGAAAATGGATAAAAGATGGTGGGTAGAGGAATGCCTGTCAAGTGTGAACTGCAGTGAAGGTGGCCTGGGAGATGAAAAAGCATGAGTAGCCAGAACCTTTTGATTAACTCTTCTTTCTCTTTGAACAGTTATATTCATTCTTTCATTATTTGACTTTTCAAGCAAAATGGTAAGAAACTTTGTTGCAGTCAAAATTATAGTATCTTTCCCTGTTCTGGGCATGGTGGTGAAGAAAGAGAAAAGAATTGTAGCTTGCCCGAGATCCTATTTTTGTTTGCACTGACATGTCAGTTGCCTTACTGGGAAATCCCATTACAACACTCTTTAGTACCCCTCTACAAGTGATCCCTTCAGGTGACAGTTCATGCATGTTGAGTGTCAAGATGAGTAGACTGTAGCAAGGCTGCCACCATTGTACTGATTATGTATAGACAGATCCTCAGACTACTATTGGCTACTTTCACATCTGTCAAGCATACAAATTACCTTTAAAAATGTTGATTTCGCCAAAAGATTTTTTCTTTGGTATTACAAAAATGTGATTGAAAAAATGTCTTTCCCTGTGAAACTACCAATATCTGAAGAATGCCTTACATTCAAAAGCTTGCCTGAAACTATCCCAACCATGCAGTTGGTCCAATAACAGACATCACCCAAAAATCTTTGCCTCTGCTGATACGTACATATGTCTTCTGTTTTTCTTATAACACATGGATTCCACATTTAATACAGTTAGTAACATCCCTGAGTTTCTGTCTCTGTCATAAGCAGATTAACATATGGGCCAGCAGGGCCTGGGTCCAGGGGCCTCTGCCAATCACGGGCCCCTGAATGCCTAAGTTTTCCCTCAGATTCCTGCCCTCCCACAATGCCTACATTCAGTGTGGTCAGATACAGGATAAGAATTTTTCAATTTTGATGCAGTTCTTACTGGTGAGTTATGGATAGCAATATAAAGCATATAAGAAGATGACTTATATGCATACTTATCTGCATACCAGACATCAGAAACATGCACATAAGTTATCTTACTTACTTTATATCACTCACTGTAAAATGCCAGTGAGTGAGTAAGAAGTGGGTCCCCTGCAGCACCACCACCAGTACTGGAAGAAGGCTTCTTCTGCTGCTAGAGCCCAGGGAAGGAGGAGAGGGAGAGGGGTTCTCATCATTTTCTTCTTGCCCAGGACTCCCCAAAAATTGTAATCTGTCTTTGGTCTCTATGACTTCTCGGGTTATTTTCCTGCCTTTTCCTCCCTGCTACCTTCAAGTCTTCTGAGTACTTTTCTGGTGTTTCCTCACTCTGTTTATGGTCATATCCATCTCCAAGGACAAACTTATGGGCACAAACAGAAAATCAATATTTTTTAATGTAATATTGTACTCAAACATTGTGTTCCTCTGCTTCCTCCCTCAATTTATGCACAATCAGTATTGTCCTGTCAACATGGCCAAAATCACCTTTAGATATTCTGGCTTAGAAATCTGTTTTAAACAATGTTTTTCATCCTCCTGCCTGTCCACTACAAGAACAGTTATCTGCTGGTATCTTTGTTAAAAGCTCCTCTCAGTTTGAACAGAATTGGAGGCATCTTGGTAAAGTGCAGGGGGTATATGTGTGTGTGTGTGTGTGTGTGTATATACACACACACACACACACATGTTTTGGTAAAGTACAGGGGTATGTGTGTGTGTGTATGTATATGTACAGGGACACACACACATACATGTGTGTGTGTGTGTGTATGTCTTGGTAAAGTGCAGGGGGTCTTGATGTACTCCTGCACTTTACCAAGGCCCCCTGCACTTCTTTACCACATATATAGGTCCTGCTGGGGTACATCCATTTTGGAATGCTCTGTCTGTATTACAGCTAATTCTCTTACCATGTTTTATGCCCTTACACAAATATCAGAAAGTCTATGTTTTCCTTCATAAGAGCGAATCTCTAGACACTCAACTCTGTCCCATGATTGATCAAACTTCATAACAACCAGTATTTATTTTTTTGCAAGGGGAAGGGTTATGATCTGTTTTTAAAATTTACATTACTCTTTTTGTAAGTCATAAATACTATATATTTTTCCCGGTAACATCACAAAAGTCAAGTGGAAGAGAATTGTAATAATATCTTAATAAGGATGGCAAACCCATTTTTAAACAGTGAAAGCTTTCCAGACTGATTTTAAAAGACAGGTGTTTTTTTTTCCTTTGAAAAACTACTTTTCTTTATTTGGTTTTATTCTTCTGCAACAGAAAAATAGACAAAAAATGGTTCAAAATTATTGAAACTTTTGCCAAAAATTACCAAACACTATGACCAATTATGTCTAAACACTTTTTAACCCAAACTACAATTTTTTCAACTGAGAATTGTGTTTTGGGCTTTTGTGTATGTTTTAAATCTTGGCTCTATTCTATGCACATCCTTTTCCTTAGGTAACTATTTAGTTAATCCTTCCCTACATGTTCCAGGTAGTATAAAAGGTTTATTTTTGCCATCTTTTCCTGGTCTTAACTGGCTTTTGTTAAATCTCAACATTTTTAAGTTGAAATTAGAAAAGTGAAATTAAGTTCCTATTTTCAAAAGTGAGTTGTGATTCTTAGGTACTTCACATTTAACATCAGGAATTGATATAAAAGGTGAAATCTGGAAAAAAAATTGAAGCTTTTTAAAGTATACCAAATTTAAATCTCCATATCACTAGTCACTTAATGAAAATTTTGGCCACAGTGGGCACATCTACATGTTCATTAATGTGCCATAATTACTGTGCATTAATTTAGTACTTGCATAATTTAGTACTGTGCAGTAGTACTGGTACATGGGTTTTTTCAGGTGCTTACTATATAATAGTTTAATATTACTGTGCAGTAATGTATTAGCATGGATTTTGCCTGGCAATGCTACCGCGCACTGTTATTGGGCTATTGTGCAGTTAGCATCTCGTATACCCAGTTAGCTCACCCAGTGAGAAAATACTAAGTTCTCAATGACCTTAGTATTGTTAACCTAAATGAATGGTTAAATTGACTAGTGCTACAGTACATGTATTTTTGTAAGACAGTGCTTCATGTTAGCATGTAATACTCTAAGTTATAAAAAATGAGATCTACGTTCTTATTAAAGCAACACAAAGCAATTTAATTTAAGAATTTAACTTTCCCTTCAAGAATATGACCAGTGAGTAAACAATCAGGAACTATAACATTCCCTATTAAATAATTTAGTGAATAACTTGTCTTAATAGAAGCTTTCCTTCTCCTTGGTTGAATTGATTAAAAAACCCTCAAACAAACAAACTAGCACGGTCACTGTCAAAATGATATTTCTTTCCCCCACCATCTATAACTTTCTCAGTGAGTGATGGCAATGAAGCCAGTCTGGTTTTAATGAGTTCTGTGGAAGGTTTATAAGTTTGGTCATTCAGTAGT
The DNA here is from genome assembly GCA_030014935.1 of Caiman crocodilus. Classification (NCBI taxonomy): domain Eukaryota; kingdom Metazoa; phylum Chordata; order Crocodylia; family Alligatoridae; genus Caiman; species Caiman crocodilus. The sequence goes on along the minus strand of JAGPOW010000304.1, from coordinate 112,434,371 downwards.
GAATTATGTGCCATTGTGAATGTATGAGATTTGACATTTGGCAACCAGAAGTTCTTCATTTACTTATTAGAGAAAACAGCACTGTCAGTAGCAGTGTGGGTTGACATACCCTGCTCAACCAAATGCAGGGACTAGTTCTAGGCAAGGAACAGTATTTGAATACCTTAAAATGTGGGTTTAGGGCATTGAATCAGTTAGCTTGAAGCTGAAATAAGTTTGCCAGTTCACTTCATAGAGCATCAAATAGCTGTCATATCTTAACAACTCTCAGTCTGTCTACATGTGTTTGGATTCAAAATTGTGACCTAGAAGTAGAAGTTTCACATCTTATTACATTTTCTTGAGCTTACAGCCTTCCTATATAGTTACCTTTTAAAATATTTTTTTATCACTTTCATATACACAGAAAAATATTACAAAGAACATATTTTGATAAAGATGAATATAAGCATTATTGCCAAAAAATATTTTCAGTTTCTCAGTTTTATGGAAATGTTTTTGGCTAGTCATTGTATTAAAGTGATTATGGTAAAAATATTCCCTTCAGCTATGTAGGAAGAGCTTGTTGATAAATCAACTTAAAAGATTAATTTTATATATAATATTTTATAAAGGCATACAAGCATCATAATAACCTAGTTATATTTATAGGTGTCTTTTTACGTAAATTTCATTTAGTTTTTCAGAAATGATCAAAATTATCAGTCTCAGAATGCATCTACATGAAATGCTCTACTGTACAGTAGAACAAATTACTGTGCAATAAGCATCACCATCTACATGTTCAGACCCTTACTGCACAGTAATTTGCTCTACTTGGCAGTTAATCTGGTGATTCCTTTAGGATCCCCCTGGAAGAATATAGGTAGCAAATGCAGTTAGCAAATTAAATGCCTGGTAGAGCAAATCACTGCACAATAAAGGTCTGCACATATAGATGGTGATACTTACTACACAGTAATTTGCTAAAAATGCAGGTAGCCAAGTAGTTACTGTGCAGTTAGGTACATAAAGATGGCCAACTCGGAGCAAATTTGCTCCTGGTCAGCTGGGCAGCAGGGGCCAGAGATTGCTCCATTCCTCTGGGATTAGCCTGCTGCCAGCATAGGTTCCAGTGCTGGAGCCCAGGCAGAGACAATGTCCCTCTGACCCAGCAGTAGGGAACTCCTGGGGGCAGGGAGCAATCTCCCAGCTGCCGCTCTGCAATCACAGAGCCAGGGCCAGGAGCTGCTATGGCATTAGGATAGTGTTCCTGCCTGGGCTTTAGCATTGGAACCCATCCCAGCAGCAGGTAGCTTCTGGGAACAAGCTCCTAGGTCCTGCCAGGAGACAGCTGTCTTCTAGCCCGATGTTCCCTGCCAGCCCCTGGGCTAGCACTTGGGGTAGCCTGGAGCTCCCCCTGGCAGCTGCAGGTGGGTAGAGCAGAGTGGGAGCAGCCCTCTCTTGGCTGTTGCCATTGGGAGCAAATCTGTTTCCAAGTACCCATTCATGTAGGGTTTACTCAGAAGTAAATTACTCCAGATTAGACTCATACAGCAGCATTTGCACATGTAGACATACCCACAGTGAAGTATTTACTGGGGCGACTAGGAAATTGGAATCTGAGTGTATGAATAGCTATTTTTTGCTATTCAGCTTTGTGAAAATACAATGTTATGTGGTTGCTTATGCAGGAATTGCCATATTACCTACTGGAATTTTACTAGTTTTTTCTTCATTAACAATCTAGAAGATGGCAGGGAGTGTACCCTCAGCAAATTTGCAGATGACACCATGCTGGGGGGTGTAGTAGATACACTAGGATGTGTCTATATATCAACCTACTGTGATATAGCAATGCACTACATCACCATATGGTGTGCTTCGGTGACATAGCAATCACATCACATGTGATCTCCAGCTACATCACTGTAATGGCATGCTCCCTGGTTATAGTGTGCCAGTACACCTATGTAGTGGTGAAATCTAACCATGCACTGCATGCATAGCATAGTAACTGCCTGTACTGTGCTGTGTTTAGTACTTTCAACAGGAAGTACTAAAGCACAGTGCTGTAGCAACATCGCTGTATGACAATGTGTAGACGCACCCAGAGAGACTAGACAAATTGGAGAAGTGGGCCAAAAGAAATCTCATGAGGTTCAACAAGGACAAGTGCAAAGTCCTGCACCTAGGACAGAAGAATTCCATGCAATGCTACAGCCTGTGGACTGACTGGCTGGGCAGCAGCTCTGCAGAAAAGGACCTGGGGGTTACAGTGGACAATAAGATGGATACGAGTCAGCAGTGTGCCCTTGTTGCCAAGAAGGCTAATAACACACTAGGCTATATTGGTAGAAGCATTGCCAGCATATCAGGGGAAGTAATTATTCCGCTCTATTCTGCACCAGTGAGGCCACATCTGGAGTACAGTGTTCAGTTTTGGGCCCCCCCAAAGAAAGGATGTGGACAGGTTGGAGAGGGTCTAGTGAACAGTAATGAAAATGGTTTGGGGACTAGGCACATGACTTCTGAGGGGAGCCTGAGGGAACTGGCTTATTTAGTCTGGAGAAAAGAAGACTGAGGTGGGTTTTAATAGCAGCCTTCAAACACCTGAAAGGTGATTCCAAAGAGGATGAAGCTGGACTGTTCTCATTGGTGGCCAATGACGGAACAAGGAGCAATGGTCTCAAGTTGCAGCAAGGGATGTTTAAGTTGGATATTAGGAAAAACTTTCTCACTAGGATTAGGAGGATGGTGAAGCACTGGCACAGGTTACCTCAAGAGGTGGTAGAATCCCCGCCCTTGGAGATTTTTAAGGCCCAGCTTGATGAAGCCCTGGTTGGAATGATCAAGTTTGGGATGGTCCTGCTTTGAACCTAGATGGCCTCCTGAGGTCCCTTCTAACCCTAACTTTCTATGATTCAATGATTCTATAAACCAAGATAAAGCAATGCTAATTTACTTTCTGGTAAAAAATCATCAATATTTACTTTCATTTCAGTTTCTGGAGCCAGACTGACTGTTTGAATATTTTTCACTGACAAGGAGACTGAATTTCTGAAGTCAGATAAGCAGAGGAAAGGGTAGGATGGCATAACTTGTTCAGGGTGTCATGAGCTTTCATAGGCTATGGCCTGCTTCATCACTTTACTCATGTAGATATAGAGTGTACATTTTCCAGCATTATTTTTACACTAGAAGCGGGCTTGGATAAGTTTAGCTAAAGAGTTCTACTTTCTGGCTGTGTCACTACATTTCTGACTGATGTAACAAAATCTAGTATTTCTCCTTGACCTTCGGTACAGTTTGCATTAACTTACAAATGATGTAGCTTAGCTTTCAGCCACTTCGAACCTCTATTAGGACTACTTTGGTTATTCTAAAGTTTTTAGTTGTTAGCCATAAAATGAGAGGAATCTACTAAGGATGGCAATTGGGTTTATTTATTTATTTTTAAAGCAACAGTATTTAATTTTGTATTGCACTCAGTTTAAAACATAGATTTACCTGTACCTTCAAATTTGGCTGACAAGGATGAATTTATGCTTTAATTTCTAGATGATCTTATTTGGCTGACCTGCAAAAAAATCTTTGAATAAGTTGATGATCATGTCATTTATGCTAGATTAATGTGACCTTTCATGCTTTACGTGAGTTAAGACTGAACGAGGCTTATGAAATATAATATGGACAGTGATGAAGGGATGTCAGTATCAGAATTCATAGCAGTTGCTGTTATCATTGAGTTTGAGTTCGCTTTATTTCTGACAACAAAGATGTATATTTGGTAAAGCCAGTCCAGCTTTTGCATGCAGTCAAGTGGACTATGAATCTGCATTGTGATATTTGCATTTCAGAGAAGTGTCTAATATTCATGGTATTTCATAGCTAGGATCACATCATGTAGTATTACAAACCAGTCTCACATGGAATATACAGATTAACTGGGAATTGGTTATCATGATATCTTGCTTTCTACAATAGAGATTGGTTCAAAGAAATGTTCTTTATTTTTACTTGATACCTCTGAACAAACTTGAAGATGTGACAAGTATATATACTTTAAAGAAATTAAGAAAATTTTAACAGGAACCTAGGGATCACAATAATGTTTTGGGCCTAATGTCCATCTTGTCAGGTAAAAATGTCTCAAAAATGGCCAAAAGATGCTTTAGAGCATGGCTGTTCAAGTGGTGGCCCATGGGCCTCATGCATCTTGTGAGGGGTTAAGTTGCAGCTCCCATGCTCCTGCTACTTCCACCATTGCTCCCTTTGTATCAGGAACTGGAGGCTCCAGGATACCTTTCCCCATTTCTTATGGTTGTAATGTATAGTGTGGTAAGCAAAGGGTGAATCCAGGGCTGCATGGGCATGTGATGCAACAGAAAGTTTGCATGCCTGTGTCAGCATATGGTGCAGCAGTGGGGGGCATGCCCACATTGGTGTGCAGCATTGCAGCAAGGCACCAAGCAGTCTGGGTGCCTATGGCATACCCTGATATGGCCTGCATGGGGCATGCAGCCTACGGCTGCTTGGAAGCTGGACATCCCTGGTTTACAAGATGCATGTGCACCACAGTAGGTACATATGACGTAATATGCCTCCATAAATATCTTCCTAATCTGTAGTGGTTAAAGAACAGCTGAGCATAAGAACTGCCATTTACTGGGTCAGACTATAGGTCCATCTTGCTCAGTGTCTTGTGTCACACAGTGGTAGAGAATGGGTACTGAAAGGGAGAGTGAACTGGGTGTGACCAGGATTTTCTTCCACTTGTAGTTTCTAGCATTTAAGGTCAGAAAATTCTAATTTTGAGGCTTTATCCTTAATTCCTATGCTCAATAGCTACTGAAGCCCCTTTCTCCAACCCCTTTTTGAATCTAGCTAAACTGTTAGCTTCCACAACATTTGCTGGCAATGAGTTCCACACTTTAATTACATGCTGTGTGAAAAAGAACTTTCTTTTTTTAGTTTTAAACTTACTACCTACTAGTTTCATTTTGGGACTCCTAGGGTGCATCTTCATGTGTTGCTGTGGCAGTGTTGTTACTGTGATGTGATTTAGCACTTCCAAAAGCAGTAATAACCCGTACTGTGCTGTACGCCCGACGCATGGTTATTTTTAGCAGCTACTGAGCCATAGTGGTGCAGTATACCGAGGGAGCAGGTTGCTACTGTGTCATAGCTGTTGGCTATGTGCAGATGGCCATGCAACTACATCACCATAGCATGTTGTTACTGAGGTGTAGCGTCATGAGTAGACACACCCTTAGTTCTTGTTTTCTGAGAGAGTGTATAACAAATCTTTATCTACTTCTCCTTCACCATATAGTATTTTGTAAACCCTTATCATGTTCCACTTCAAGCATCTCTTTTCTAAACTGAATAGGCCTAGCCTCTTAGTCTCTCCTCATTTGGAAGCCCCTCTAATCATCCTTGTTGCCCTTCTCTGGATCTCCTCTATTTTTCCTATATCTTTTTTGAGGTGTGGATGCATCATGACTGAAGACAGTTTGTTTTGTTTACAATTTCCTTCTTAATAATCCCTAACCTTTTGTTTGCCTTTTTGATGGCTTAGTGAACTGTCCACAATGTTCATCTATCTTCTTGATAGGGCTTTAAACTATCTCCAGGGGACGGGAAAACACTGAATGAAGCATGCCTGGGGACCACCACACAAGAAAGCTCCAAAGTTGGGGACACTAGGAGAGCCACTCTTGCAAGAGCTGAGGGAATGATCCTCCCTCAGTGTGACAGGAAATCAGCAGTCTCAGTTGGAGGTCTCAGGTGCCTGCACACTAATGCCAGAACCATGGGGAACAAGCAGGAGGAGCTAGTCTTGTGCTCCTACACTCCAGTGGGCATATCTTATGATCTAGTAGGGATCATGGAGACCTAATGGGACTCCTCACATGATTGGAACATAGCCACAGAGGGCTTGCACAGAAAGGATCAAGTAGGGAAGAAAGGTGGAGGTGCAGCTCACTATGTGAGGGAGCAGTACACCTCCTTGGAAGCCAACATCAGCTTCAAAGAAGAGCATCTCAAAAACCTCTGGGTCAAACTACAGGGAGGGGGTTGAGACAGACCTAACTGTAGGTGTGTACTACAGAACACCAAACCAGGGGGAGGAGCTTGATCTGGAGTTCTCTGAGAACTGGCAGAGGCCATGTGTATATGGGACATCATTATCATGGGTGACTTCAATTACCAGACATCATTTGGGAGGAACACTTGGCTAAGTTGGATCAGTCATGTTGCTTCCTAACCTGTATCAAAGAGCTCTTCCTAACTCAGGAAGTGCACAGGCCAATCAGAGGTAATGCTCTCCTAGACTTGGTTTTGGCTAAAGGAGATGATCTGGTGAGCAACTTGAGTATAGAGGGTAGCCTAGGTGACAGTGATGATGGAACCATCATGTTCACTGTCCATCACAAGGCAGGCAATCAGCTAGCATGGTTGAAGTTTTGGACTTCAAAAACAGTGAATTTCAACAGGCTCAAGGCAATAGTAGGGGAAGTGCTGCAGGACCAGAGACTGAAGGTGAAAGGAGTGCATGAGATTGGTCATTCCTCAAGGACATGATCCTCAAAGCACAAAAGAATTCCGTTCCCATGCAGAGGAAAAGTAGCAGAAGGGCTGGGAAGCCCTCTTGGCTTAATAGGGATATAATGGTCCTCTTAAAAATGAAGAAAGAGGTATACAGACAGTGGAAGCTTGGGACAGCTCCCAAGGAGGACTGTACAAAAGGCTTTTGACCTGGTATCTGATGATGTTCTCATGGGAAAATTGGAGGATTGTGGGCTTACCTGCTTGATAGTTAGGTGGGTAGGAATCTGGCTGTGGGGTAGGACTCAGAGAGTTCTAATGAACAGATCTGTGTCATTCTGGTGAGAAGTATCCAGTGGCTCTCAGGGGTCTGTGCTTTGTCCAGTGCTTTTCAACATCTTTATCACTGATGTGGATTTGTGGGGTGAAGAACTCACTGACCAAGTTCGTGAACAACATTAAGTTACAGGGGAGCATGATCACGCTTGAAAATAGGCTGCAGATACAGGCAGACCTAGACAGGCTGGCAAGTTGGGTGAATTGGAAACAGATGAATTTCAATGTTGAGAAGAATGAAGTGTTCCATGTGGGGATGAGCAATACCCAACATACTTACAGGCTAGGTAGTGCCATACTGACTAGCACTACGATTGAAAGGGACCTAGGGAGAATAGTAAACCATATTATGAACATGAGCTGTCAGTGCAATGCTGTAGCCAGCAGGGCAAACAACACTCTGGCATGTATCAACTCATGCATCTCAAGCAAAATCAAGGAAGTGACTCTTTCACTTACTCAGCATTGGTGAGACCACAGCTGGAGCAATACATTTAGTTCTGGGTGCCACACTTCAACAAGGATGTAGAAAAGCTTGAGAGAGTCCAGAGAAAAGGCTATCTATATGATCAGAAACTTGCAAAGCAAGCCATACGAGGAAAGGCTGAGAGATTCGGGCCCCTTCAGCCTAAAAAGGAGATGACTGAGATGGTACTTGGTAGTTCACTGCTACATCGGGGAATGCATCAAGGGCTCAGCAAATGACTGTTCACCAAGGCACCCTTGGGGAAAACCGGAGTAATAACCACAAACTCCTGGAAGACTGTTTCAGGATGAACATTAGGAAAAACTTCTTCACAGTTAGGGTGTCCAGACTGTGGAATAAACTCCCTCCAAAGGTGTTGCAATCACCTATCCTAGAAATCTTCAAGAGGAGACAGGACAGTCATCTTGCTGAGGTTACCTGACCCCAGCTGTCTTTCCTGCCAAGTGCAGCGGGGCTGGACCTGATAATCTTGCAAGGTCCCTTCCAGCCCCTTACAATCTGTGAATCTATATCTCTCAGATATCTTTCCTGTACAATAACAGCTAAAGTAGAGCCCATTATAGTGTAAGTATAGTTTGGGTTGTTTTTCTGCAGGCATTTTACACTTACCTACGATGAATAGGATCAGTCATTTAGTTTTCCATTTGCTCAGTTGTGTCAGATCTTATGAATGGATAGATGCCTTGAAATGTTTTAAGAGGCATACCTACATGTACACATGTGTCTACACATGTGTATGTAAGATAAAACACTCCAAAATGTGACAAAAAGTGATGTGGAGAGAGAACATGCTATTTAGTTCCATGGTACATGTGTATGTGGGTCTTCCTGGTATCCCATAATACAGCACTCTTTACATCTCCCTCCCCCATCAAGGTCCAAGCACTCTGGCTACTTTAGGCACAGCCAGAACTAGGAAAGCAGAAACTCTGTGCCCCCCTTTCAGAACTTGGATTTTTGTTCTCCAACCCCCAGCCCCTGAATATCTCTTTGTGTTTGGTCTCTTGGGTGACAGCAACCATAAAACCATCATGTTCACTGTCTGACGTAAGGCAGAAAAATCTGATAGCAGAATTGAAGTCTTGGACTTTAAAAAGGCAAATTTCAACAAGCTTAGGTCACTAGTAGGGGAAGTGCTGTGGTAGCAGGGACTGAAGGCAAAAGGTATGCATAGAGTGGTTGTTCCTTAAGGACGTGATCCTTGAAGCACAAAGGAAGTCCCTTCCTATGCGGAGAAAAGGTAACAGAAGGGCTGGGAAACCCTCTTGACTGAACAGGGAAATCATGGTCCTCTTAAGAAAGAGGCTTATAAACAATGGAACCTTGTTGCAGGCCCCAAGGAGGACTATTTCACGATGGCACGCATTTGCAGGGAATAGATAAGGTAGGCTAAAGCAACGACCAAACTTAGATTAGCAACGGGAATCAAGGACAAGAAGTCCTTCTTTAGAACCATAGTGAACAGGAGAAAAACGAATGGGAATGTGGACCCCTTGCTCAGCAACTCAGGAGAGCCGGTTACTGGCACTCAGGAGAAAGCTGAACTCCTGAATGACTACTTTGCCTTGGCCTTTCACCAGACCAAGGGGAAAACCATGCCAGGTACATTACAGGATGAGCATGTTAGGAACAATCACTTTCCTACTATTGCCATAGAATTGGTGTATGACCAATTAATAAAATTAGATGTATACAAGTCAGAGGGACTGGATGATCTTCATCCAAGAGTGCTGAAGGAGCTGGCTAAAGTCATTGTGGAACCCCTGGTGAAACTCTTCCACAACTTGTGGAGATTTGGAGAAGTCCCTGAGGACTGGAAGAGGGCCAATGTTGTGCCCATCCACAAGATGGACAGGAGGGAGGACCCAGGTAACTATAGGTCAGTCAGCCTGACTTCCATCCTAGGGACAATCCTAGAAAAGTTCATCAAGCAGTCTATCTGCAATAAGCTTGCAGAAAGTAAGGTTCTGAATGACAGCCAGCATGACTTCATCATGGGCAGGTCTTGCCTTACCAACCTCATCTCCTTCAACGACCAGGTAACTTGCCACCTTGACACAAGAGAGCAGGTTGACATTGTATACCTAGACTTCCAAAAGGTCTTTGATCTAGTATCCCATTATGTCCTTGTGAGAAAATTGGAGGATTTTGGGCTTAACTCCGAGACAGTCAAGTGGGTGAGAAACTGGCTGCAAGATAGGACTCAGAGAGTCGCAGCGAACAGATCTGTGTCATCCAGGCGAGAAGTGGGCAGTGGTGTCCCACAGGAGTCGGTGCTTAGTCCAGTACTTTTCAACATCTTTGAATACTTTGGCATGCATCAATCAATGCATCCCCAGCCAAACCAAGGAGGTGGTTCTTCCACTCTACCTGGCACTGGTGAGACCGCAGCTGGAGTACTGCTTCTAGTTCTGGGCACTACACTTTAACAAGGACATGGATAAGCTTGAAAAAGTCCAAAGAAGAGCCACCTATATGATCAGAGTTTTAAACAACAAGCCATACAAGGAAAGGCTGAGGGATCTTGGACTCTTCAGCCTAAAGAAAAGAAGGCTGAGAGAGGACTTGGTAGAGACTTACCACTACACTAGGGGAGTACATCAAGGATTTTGTGAGCAACTGTTCATCAGGGCACCTCAGGGGAAAAAAAGGAGTAATGGCCACAAACTCCTGGAAGATCAATTCAGGATTAACATTAGGAAAAACATCTTCACAGTCAGGGTGTCCAGACTGGAATAAGCTTCCTCCAGAGGTGGTGCAATCACCTACCCTGGAAACCTTCAAGAAGATGCCAGACTGTCACCTTGCTGTGGTCACCTGACCCTGTTATCTTTCCTGTTGGTGCATAGGGCTGGACCTGATGATCTTGCAAGGTCTCTTCTGGCCTTACAATCTATGAGTCTATGAATCAATATCAAAATCCAGAGAAACAATTAATTTGTTGAAGGAATATTTTTAGTTTGCTTATACAATGTGTGCTTCTTGTCCAAGGAGATTTTCTCTTGGTTTTCTGTTGTCACAATATCTGATTAAGTGAGGTCTAAAAAAGAGGGAAAACATTCAGTCAGAGTTTGGTGATTTGGGTGAATGGTTTGGATAAGGGCCACAAACTTAAGAACTGCAGCATATGGTGAGAAGAAAAAAGAAGAATGGAGTTATTAGAAAATAAGATTTTGTCAATTGAGTTCAACTTGTAAGTAGGATCTACTCTACATAATCATAACCTTATCAGAATGCAAAGCAAACAGAACATTTTAGCTAGTCTGGAATTGTTCAACAAAATGTTGGAGATCAAATTCTCACATTGCCTTCTTGCTTTCCACTGCCATCCTCTATGTAATGTAATTAGAGGGTTTCCCCTTTTATGGCTTCTGTAGGCCAAGCTAATTGCATGTCCTAGGGACTTGTAATTGACTAGCCAGCCAATTTTGGCTGTCTGGCTTGCTTGCCTGTTTTCCAGAGAAAATTTAATGGAAATCCACCCAATTGTGGAATATTTCAATTTTGATAAATCAGTATTTTCTTTTGGTAACATATTCTGATGGAAAATTTCCAAGTGGTTTTGCCCTTACACCAACTCTCATGCTGTGCCCGGCCTCTCATGCTCCTTGATCTGCATGCTCTCCTTCTTTCTCTGTCCCCCATGAATGGTCTCTCTGAGCCATTCATTCCTCCCTCCTCCATATTAGAATCTCAGTATCCTCTCTTACAGACCAGAGGTTTGTTTGGTTTCCACACTATGATCTCTGTCTCTTTTACATAAAGTTTCCCCATCTCGGAATTGTGTATGCTTTTGTGTCCCTCTCTTCTATACTTAGTTCTCCACCCTTTTCCACTTTCTGCCATTAAATCTGTTTATCAACCTACGTTTGTTCCCTTTGGCCTATGCCAAAGTTCAGTATCTCTCATCATTTCCTCTTCAACAATACCTAAAAACTGTACTATATGCGATTGCAATTTATAGCATCGGTGATTATATCATAATACAATAACACTCTGGTTGTACTGAAAATAAGGCTGTCCCACTATTTTGATTGTAACCAAAATAAGTAGTTTTTTTTACTGAAGCCCAAAACAATTCATGAAATCCAAAGTGAACTAATACTTGAACACTGTGGGTTTTGCCAAGCTCTCAAATGTGTGAAAAAGGTGTATAATAACTGATATGCTGTTAAAAGATGAGTCATGCACAACCAATCTAACGTCTTTCTTTGATTTACTGATTTCTATGGTAGGTAGAAGAAATAAAAAGGGGAAATACATGTGAACTTAAGCAAAGCAGTGACTAGCATACTAATAGTTGGCAGAACTCTTTATCTTCTTTCACACACACATTTGAAAACTATGGAAATGAAACGCTTTTCTTGACATATGCTCAGGAAACATATGATATTGCACTGTAATTTACATATAAACTACCAACAGATTTTAACATAACCCAAGCAGACTATAGTTCAAAGACTAAAATGTCACATTGTTAAAATATTACTAGTTACTGGCCGTTATTTGAGATTGGGACTGGTCAGGGAGTAGTTTGGTTCTACTGCCTCTGATGCTGGTCCAGTTCAGGTGCAGATCATGGGAGAAAGGGGCTGTAGTAGCATGCCCATACCCTTCTTCCACCATGCAGATCAGGTGCCAGAGGCTATCAGTTTCTTTCCACCCTGGAGGCCTTGGGTTCCCTGTGGACTGGAGTCTGGCAGTGGGACATTCAGGGAATCCAGGCAGGAAGCAGGCGAAGCTCCCAGGCTGACATAGAGGTGGGGGAAGCGGAGGCCCATGTCTGCTTCCACCCCAAGCCAGCTGGGGGCAGTGTGAAGTGTCTGTGCAAGGTGCTTGGCTTAGTGGCAGCAGGTGGGTCCCTGCTTCTTCCTCTTCCACCCTGTTTCCCTTGGAAGAGTGGAGGCTTTGCCTGTTGGGAGCAGCTATGTAGGGTACTAGGCTTGGCTGGAGGCAGTGATTACAGAGGGCAGTTCCTCCTTTCAGTGCCTTCCCCCCAGTCAGTAGAGGACAGCCAGGGGCACTGGGCTGGGAGCAAGAACATCTAGAAGAGGGGCTTGCCTGTTCCTGCTCTTGCCTGTCAAGCCTGGAACCCCATACTGCTGCTTACAGAAGACCCTGGCTGGAGCGGGGCAGGAGAAACCCCAGGTTTCTCCTACCTCTGCGTCAGCCAGGGACAGCAATAGCAGACGGTGGTTCCCCACTTTCTCTAGCAAGAAGCAAATTCTGTTGGAGAGGGGCAGATGGAAATTAAAAGGGTGGGGAGGTGCCTGTGATCGAGGGGAAGCAGAGCAGAGTGAGAGAATCTTATCTACTTCTTGTACTCAGAGTCCCTGGAAACTCTTGCTGGGGCATGATCTGCTGCCCAAAGACCCTGGGCTGCAGCCACCCCTGCAGCACCAGTCATATCTCCCACAACCCCCATTTTTTAATTCCTAGATCCACCTATGGCCCAGTTTAAAATTAACCCAATTTGCATATCGACTGCCTTGAGTTGTTATAAGAAGATCACAGCAGCAGCAGATTCTTAAAGCTCAGCTAGGTCAGTAAAATGAGGACAGGAAACAAAATTTCAATCCCTCTAGCAAACTTTGAATTACTGCAGGTTTGGTAATAGGTATGTTTCACATCTGCAGTTTGAAATTTTTGGAGCAAGTAGTTTCGCTGACATCATTTTTTGGGTATGTGTTAATTCTGTTTTTAAAAAATCATTAGTGCAAGAAACTTTCTGAAAGTTTTTGAGTTGAGGGAAAAAGACAAAGTTTGCATCATTGTGACTTAAATATCATTTTGAGTCATTTCATTTTTAAAATGAGATGTGAAATTGGTTCATTTTGAAATGTTGATTTATTATCAGTATGTTTGTATCACACTGGTCTCAAGCCACCTGTAAGACAAGCGGAAGTCTTTTGACTGAAAAGTTTTAACATAGAGTTTTTTATTTGAAATTTCTCACAGGTATAAACGACCTGCTCTATATGATTAGCATTTGGATGCTTAAATTAGTACTAACAAGTCCAAACAATTTATATTCTAAGTGGTTTGGGAGAGTGTAGTTGTTCTTTATGGTCTCTACATTATTGGAAATGTAGGTACCATATTCCAAACTTAATTCTTCTTAGTTCTTTTTTAACTTTCTAAATTATCTGTGATTTATATTACTTTATTTCTCTTCTTACATTTTTCTTCTTTCTTCTTTTGATTCTTTTTCATCCATCTTCTCCTTTCCTATTACTCTAGGTCTACCTCTAAATAGAATTCCCACAAAGTAGCCATTTTTCTTTTGGTTACTAGAGTGCTTTCTGTTTCTGATTTTAGTAAAATTAACAAAGGCATCATTAATTTCATTTTGATGTTATTATGTTGTCCTAGGATACAGGAAGAGTGATGCTAATTATTGTACGAGACTCTATCTCCACTTGTACTGGAGGATGTAACAAAGTTACAGTACAAAACTTATTGCGTTCTGTGGGCCTTCCTTTCTTTATTATTGTTGTCCTCTGGTACTGAAGTGGCTCTTGAGCCAATTCTTTTTCTTATACCCAGTTATGGAAAAAAGATAAATTAATTAAAATGAAAAAAAAAAAGTATTTGCCTCCAAAGCTGTATAGGCCTCAACAACTTGTGCCTAGTTTTTAATTAGAATTTCCTGGAGACAATGGCCAGAGACCTCCTGGTGTGGAGTTTGGCCTTTGACATTCACTATGATAAATATCTCGATTACCACAGGTGTGGGAACTTCTATTGGTGTCAGTTACACCATGTATGCTTCTAGTGCAGGCATAAGAAAAACTGAGAGAACTTGCCACTCCTGTCACGCCCTGGAGCATACCTGATGGTCTGAAGACAGGAACTCAACCATCACCTTTTATGATTCTTTGGGAAAAACAGCAGCCATTAAATAAGACAGGAGTCAATTGACATGCATATCTCCTATTATCCCTGGCTTCATGGAGAGTATATGGAGGGTCCAAAGGGTCTAAATACCTTTTCTTCCTCTATTGTATTCTGTGCATGGCTGCATCAGACTCAAACTGGCTTGAATCCAGATCTCTGAAGTCTTCTGGGTTGCAGCAGTTGTTTAGATTCTGGTCAACTGAATTCTGCAGCTGTTACACAAGGTAGGGTGATGGAAAAGTACCCTGCAGCAGCATTCCCTTCAAGCTGTGTGGAGTGCATGGCTGTGCAAGAGCGCCTGGTAGTGCAGCACGAATATGCCTGCGTGGCCATGCAAGCAGCGCAGCTTAGAGGGAATGCTGCCCTGCAGGAAACAGAAATGACAGAGAGAAAAACACAGGAAGAGAAGAAAGGGGAATCTGTACACTGCTCCAAGATTTCTCATTTAATTTTCATCTCTTGCAGTCTGTGTATATTTCTCTGGTCTCCTCATAGCAAATCACCTCTTTTAGCTCAATCTTTTTTTGCACAGGATGATTTGGCCTCCAGGGTGGACTCCTTATTGTATCATTTTATTTTCATTTGCTTCAAGTGTCACAAAAGGGGACTAGGGAGGTTTATTCCTACTATACCTTTTGTAGAGCATGAACGCTAGGGGCGTGCAAAGTGGGCCCTATTCAATTCAGATTCACTCCAAATCAAGGACAGTGATTTGATTTGTTGATTCAGATCACTGTCCCTGATTTGATTCAGTTAAATCCAAATCTGAAGATTCGATGCTGATTTGGAGGATCAGCTTTAAAATTTTTTTCTACATTCCTCAAAGTACCAGGTGCAGCTCATGAATGCTGCAATGCTGAGGCAGATGGAGCATCCCACAGGAGTGGAGGAGCCTCCCACATGCTTGGTTATGAACCTGGAAGTGGGCCGGAAGTACTTCTAGTCCACTTCTGGGTCCACCAGGGGGTGCATGGGAGACCCTCGCACCCTTCCAAACTGAGCAATCAGTTCCGGGGGGACCCTGGGTGCCTCCCCCAGACCCAGGAGGCATCAGTCGCCAAGCCAGGGAGCACAGAGGGCCCCATGGTGACAGACCAGGAATCGGACCTGAAGTGGTTTTGGTCCACTCCCTGGTCTGCTTCTGAGCACACTGGGGAGGCCTCCATGCTCCTGTAGGACACTCCACATACCCCAGCATCTCACAGTTGATGAGCCACCTGCTACCTAGAAGTATGTAGAAAAAAACAGTTAAAGCTGTGTCTATGTCCGAATTGCCAAATCTTTCCATATCTCTCCAAATTGATTTGAAGGGTTCTGATTTGAATTCAGAGAGATTCAAGGCTCTCCTGATTTGATTGGGATTTGGAGATTCAGACACTGAATTGGGCTGAATCTCTGCCAAATAGAATCAGGGACTGAAGCTTTGCACAACCCTAATGAACACATATCAGAGTGCTATTAATCATGAACCAGTTCCAAATAGGATGGGTTCCTTTTGACATGAGATAGGAACAAAAGTGAACCTGACTGCCAAAATATCCTCAGGATTTCACTTTTAATATCTGGGTGTGTACAGACATTCCAGAAGCTAGCAGGGGCAGGCAGTTATTTTGGGTGGAGGGCCACTTACTGAGTTTTGGCAAGCCATTGATGGCTGCATGACAGGAAGCCAGGGGTAGATAACTATTAATTTTATAATTCTTTTAGGGGCCCAGCAGGCTGGATAGAATAGCCTGGCAGGCTGCATCCAGCCCATGAACCACATTTTGCCCACCCCTGGCATAGTGAGTTGGACATCCCTCAGCCTGCACAAACAGCTTACTGCACATTGGCCAGGGCAGTAGGGGCAGGCTCAGGGCACAGTGACAGCACAGGAGGGGCCCAGCCCTGGGGCACCTCTTTGAAGAAGACCTCTGTGGGACAGGTGGGGGCATAGCCAGTTCCTTGTCCCACTTGTCTGAAAGCCCCATGCACCCTGAGTCAGGGTGCCTTGTGCTGGGTGGCAGCACAGCAGGGCAGGTGGCCTGCAGGGGAAAAGCAGGGAGTGGGGTCTGGAGTCACAGCAGCAGGTGCTCTTTCCTGTCCAGGGCAGGGGGTTGGACTCAATGATCTACTGAGGTCCCTTCCAACCCTAAAAATCTATGAAATCCCTGAAATGACTTTACCAGCTGGAGGGAGAGCTGCCATCGTCTCTGGATGAGCTCCCTGCCCACTGTGGCCCTTGGACCCTTGGGGGAACAGCTCAAGGCTGGGGTGCTGGCCATCTGTCCCCAAGCTCTGTCCCCATTCCATGGCCCCCCACTCTGGGACACCAGCCCCCTCCCCCTACTTTGTATATAGTTTTCAAACTGGGAAGAGGGTTTTTTATTTTTAGAGGGTGGTGGAGGTGCTCTGCTTTTTGAGTGGGGAGGGGGGGCTCTGTGTGTTGGGAAGTGCATGGGGAGGGATGAGGGGTGTGAACTGTGAGGGGAATTAAAGATGTGCTTTTTGGATCTATGAATGATGCATGCCCCTGGCAGCTGCAAGGGGCACGGCAGTCCTGGTGGTGGGAATGTGGCAGCAGGAGTGCAGTGGTGATAAGCAGGGAGCTCCAGCAGACACCTCAGGCACTGTCAGCAGCTGGGGGGGTGGTGGTAAGTGCCAACTGGCAGCATCAGCAGCAGCCAGTGGCGATTGCTGACTTCCTGTAGATGCTGTCAGCAGTGTCATAGTATCATAGTAGTAGTATCATAGTATCATAGAGTCGGAAGGGACCTGGGCAGATCATCTAGTCCGACCCCCTGCCTTGGCAGGAAAGAGCACTGGGGACAGATGACCCCAGCAAGGTGCTCATCTAACTTCCTCTTAAAAATCCCCAGGCTAGGAGCCTGTACCACTTCACCTGGAAGCTGATTCCAGGCCCTAGCC
>JAGPOW010000304.1:112374698-112411822 GCA_030014935.1 Caiman crocodilus | reverse complement strand
AGCCCAACCAAGTCCGGGTCTTCCACAGCCACCAGAAGAGACAGCTCCTCCTGCTTACCTCCCATGCTGCGTGCATTTGTATAGAAGCATTTAAGGCTACGCACTGCCACCTCCCCCTCTCCATGTGTATCCCCCAAGCTACAACCACCTTTGCGCATCCGACTTACCTGACTTAGCGGCTGAGCATCCTCTCCTCTTCTGGCAGGCCCGTCCCCCGGCAAAGCTAGTTTAAAGCCTGCCACGCGAGATCAGCCAAACTGGAAGAGAAGAAACGCTTACCTTTAGGCAATAGGTGAAGTCCATCCTCCGCCAGCATGCTCCGCGTAGAGAAATGTGGGCTGTGATCGAAGAATCCGAAGCCCACATCATAGCACCAACCCCGAAGGCTTTGGTTTACAGCCGTGATACACGCCTCGTGTTGCCTTCCCCGTTGACTCACCAGTAGAATGGAAGAAAACACCACCTATGCTCCAATCGTCTTGAGCAGCCCTCCAAGAGCCTTAAAAGCACTGAATGAATCAACATATTGGGGTTTATGGGTTTTTTTCTTCCTTCTTTTCCCCACGTCACTTGCTATGTGCAATAGAAATGCATACCCCATATGTGTTCCTGGTGCATGATTCAAGGTGAGGGATGGGTTTCCCCATACAAGCCATCAGAATAGGAATGAAGAGTCTTCCTGAAGTCTAATAATTGGAAGATCTTCTTCCTCTGGTTACCTAAGCTTTAGTCTGTGGTGTGTCTGTTCACACAAGGTTGTATACAGATGTTACACTTCAAAATTCAGGAGTTTAAATTGGGTAAAAAATGGCTGCCACATCGAATTCAGTGATTCTTTACTTGAATTGTACAGATCTTCCCATGATCTGATCTATAATCGTATGGTTTACTTGAAGCTATGTGATTGCAGATTGCGTGCCAGTTTTACATACCTGTAAAACCAGCAGTGCTGGGAGCCTGATTCAAGTAAGTCAGGGTGTGGGAGTGGGTGAGTGGATCAGAGGAGGGCAAGAGACTTCATAGCACAGTGAAGGTGGGTAGGATCAGGGGTCTAGAAACCACACAGGGTAGTTGGTGAGGTGCGGGGGGGGAGATTGGGGGAATTGGTGAGGCTCTCTCCCTCCTGACAGGGGACTATTTTTAGCTCCCCGCAACCCCTTTCCCTTACCCTCATACAGACAACCCCACACAACCAACCGCCCAACCCCAGCTTACTTTGATTGGGCTCCTGGCATCAATGAACACCTGTACAACCAGCACCAGGGGGTCTTTGGCAGGCTTGGGGTGGGGGGTAGTTGATCTGCAGGGTGGATTGTCTGTCTGAGGGTGAAGAGAGGGGTTGGAGGGCTAAAAATAGCCTTGTGCAGGGATAGGAAAAGTGCAACTGGTGCTGGGGTGAGCAGCTGGGCTTTCCTAGACCTAGGGCTACACTCTGAACATGTACAGACATTCAGTTAGATCAGTCTAACCAGGCCTGATCTAACTTAATGTACCTCTCAGGCGAGTTAAAGTTAGAACAGGATGGCCATTTTTTCCCTTTCTAACCTTTGGGGAACATCTCTACATCTTGGTACTAAGATTGACCTAACTAAAGCATAAGGTTTCCATATATAAGGTTCACATGCAGGTAGAAAATTTAATCATGATTAGCCATTTTTACTGTGTAGTAAGGGCATCCATGTGTAGATTCTAGCCTGTACTGGGCAGTAAATTAGGCTCCTGTGCAGTAACGCATCTCATGTAGATGTGCCCACTGTACGCTAGACTTTATTCAGTTTTGTCTCTGTTGATTTCATGGTATATAGCCTATTTATCATGATCATTTTAAATTCTAATCATGTTTTCCAAAGTGCTTGAACTCGTTTTCAGCTTGGCATCATCTACACATTTTGTAAGTATTTTCTTCATGCTATTTTAAAACTTATTAATGAAAATATTGATCAGTACCAGCCTGAGGACAGATCTGTATAGGATCTCATTTGATAAGTAGTCTGTTTGACAGTGATTCATTGATAGCTATGCTTTTGAATATTGTTTTTAATAGAATTTGGTTTAAATTCTGAAAGGGATTCTTTGCCCTGGGAAAGCCTGAGAGTAGCACTAGAGTACCTACTCAAGACCCCCCACAAGCCATTTATAGGATTGCTAGACCTAGACAAGCACAGAGTGGAAATGAACAGTAGTTACAGGCTCAGCAGCAATGTAGTACGTCTCACATTGTGATTCCTTCACTTTATGCCTGGCTGTGTGTGACCCTTATGCACATACATGAAAGCTGTAGGAAAAACCATACCCCATGAATCTCATGTAAGAACCAGACACAGTTGTAGTCTTTGTATTCTGAAGTGTTCTGGGATGACTTTCTTCCTATGGCTTGGTGCTTCACACATTCTCAATAGAACCATGTTTTGCAAATAAAGCAATGGGATTGCTGTGTATATTTAACAAGCTTTGATAGAGCCCTCTCAATGTGCACAAATGTAGCCAAAAAGTTAAAGCAGAAAGCGCTAATCCTACATTTTCCTTTTCTTACTCTTAGTGAGCACATCTATACAAGGTGCTTAACTTTGCATTAAAATAGCTTACTTCACTGTAAACCTCCCTAATCCTGAATAAATTTGTTACCTGCAAATGCAAGTAGCAGATTTACTTGGCATTAGTAATGATACTGTAGTGCTTATGTAGACATGTGATCAGGAGCAAAATCTGCTCTTAGTCAGTCATTCACTAGGGGGCAGGAGATAGCTCCCTGTCCCTGGGAGCTGCTTGTTGATGGGGCAAGTTCTGCTAGAGAAGCCTGGGCAGGGACTATGTCCTTGTGTCCCAGCAGAAGGGAACTCCAAGCCCCCTGCTTCCAGATCATGATCAGAGAGTGAGGCCTAGGAGATCGTTATCTCCCAGGCACTGCTCCATCATCACGATTGGAGAGTGGGGGGCTGGGACACCCTTATCTTCCATGCCGAACTCCATGACTATGCAACTTGAGCTGGGAGATAAGCATCTCTCAGCTCAAGTCCTGTGACTGCGGGGCTGAAGCTGGGAGATAAAGGTCTTCCAGCCGAAGCCCTATAGCCATGGAGCCCAGGCTGGTAGATAAGGGTCTCCCAGCCCAAGCTCCATGACTGCAGAGCCCAGGCTGGGAGCTTCTTGCTGTCAGGGGCAGGGGAGCCCATTCTCTGCCCAGTTCTGTGATCACAGTTACAATTTCAGGGAGCTCCCTGCACGGGGACAGTTATTTTTTTAAGGTGCATTAAGGCAATTTAGGTGTGTCTCTACACTTAGATGTGCTAATGCACATTAAGGCGCATTAAATTTAGGCTGGCATAGCTAAGTTGCATTAGCCCATATGTAACCGTACGAATATGCATGAACATGGTGTGCATCCATTGACGCACAGCAGGTTAATGTGCCTTACGTATCTATACATATGCTAATGTGACCCTGGCTATGCCAGCCTAAATTTGGTGCTTGCTTTAAGCAGGTATCAAATTTCAGCAGGATTAGCCTAAAATTACTATTTTAAGGCACATAAGAGTGCACATGTGTGGCCACACACCCTTAATGTGCCTTAAAAATGGTGATTTTAGGCTAATCCCGCTTAAAAGGGCCATGTGTAGACAAACCCACAGTTAAGTATTAGAGGCACTGTCAAGACTCTGAAGAATACTAGATTTTGTATTACAGTCTTAATAAGAGACCTACATTTGACTATAGTAACTACAGGACTAGTGAAACAGTACCTTTTGTCTATTTTTTGTTTGTTTGTTGTGTTTTTTAACTTTATATACAATCATGAAAATTAGTACATACTCCAATAGATATATTTATTTTTATTTTGTTCTTAAACTGAATAATATAGTGAAAGCCCCCTAGTCTATTAATAAAGCATCTAATTTCTCTTGAACTAGAGAAGAATATATTGTGCAATGATGTACCACACCATCTGCACATTCTATTTGATTAATTTTCCTTGCAATTTTTAATTTTTAATGCTGCTATTTCCAAAAAGGTGATCAAATTAGGACACAATAAATCAAGTATGTAAGGAATTAGCCTCATGTTATGGGAAATAAGTCCACAACATATTAAATACGGAGATTTAATTTTGGTATTAGAAACCACAGGCTTCCTGAGCACTTACATTTACCTAAGTGTTTTATTTTAGATCCAAATCCAGGAGGGAACCTATTGATTTTGATGGGGTTCCATGTAACAGCGAGATATACCTATATTTGAAAGATTGGGGATCACTCTGTTCCAAATAATATATTGCACTTGTATTTTCTACTCCTATTTTTTTTTATATTTGATGCTACATAGCTTCTGTAGTGATCATAAGGTTCAACAGACACAACCTGAGTAAGAGCTAACCAATATAAACTTTAATTGTGGAGCAGTAGGCAACTTCCATAGACCCTTTGGCTATGTCCAGATGAGCACGGCTATGTGGTATGTGGCTCCACAAACATGTCTGTGGTGTCACATACAGCACACTCAGCTGTTCTCTGTGCTGCAAGACAGCAGCATGATATCCTGAAGTCAGATAAACCTGTGTAAAAAGAAAGCAGAGTGGCACATGTGGGGACAGTGTGCACTTCTCAAAACCAGAGCCTGGCTGGCTGGTTGCTGGCCAGGCTCTAAGCAGCAGGATCACCACTGCTGCAGTCCCAGGAGCCCCCCAGGAGCCCAGGTAATGCTGTTGGGGCCAGCCCAGTGCTGGCTCTAGCCTCTCTTACCCCACTGGGGTAACCTGAGGCATGTCAGAGCATGTTTAGTACAGGCGTTCCCTGGGGACAGCTAGTGGTGGCACAAGGTGTACCGCTCCTAGTTGTCACTGGGGAACCAAATGTCCAAGCTCACATGGATGTGACCTTTGTGTCTCCCTAGCTAACTAACTAGCTGGTTGCTCCCTAATTTAGGGACCATCTCCTAAATCCCATCTTCCTCAATCTTTTGTTAGGAAGTATCTCTAAACTGTAACTTCTATCATATATCTTCCCTCTTAACAATAACTACAATAATCAATTAACACAAAATCAATTAGCAACCATCTACGGAGGGTAGAGCGCATTACTCTGGAATGAGCCTTTACCACTCAATTTCATCAGCTCTTTTAGCAAGTCTCTACGTGCTTTTCAGGAAATTTCATTTTCTTCTCAGACCAACAAAGTATCAGATCCAGATTATGATTTTTTGGGGGTGGGGTGGGGTGTAGGGAAAGAAGTGGTACTTTTTCTCTGAGTCTAGATAGACCTGAGTCGCTATACTAGGGTTGAATTGACATGCACTTTTGGTAACTGTGCTTCTGCATACAGAAAAAATTAATTAGCTACAGACTGGTAAAGTTAATCTTTTCTTTTTGCCTGATAGTATTTGCATCTATATCTGTAGGTACCTTTCTTCTTCAAGGACATGTTTTCTTCCATTTTGGAACAATTGGTTTCTTTCTAAGAAAACTGTCCATAATTGGGTTGTAATAGCTAAAAAGATCATCAGAAGGCATGACTGTTGTGTTTTTTAGGCCTGTGTGAAGCAGCTCATATTCGCTTCGGATTCAGATTTGGCCAAGTCAGGGGACAGTGATTCGATTTGGTGATTCAGATCACTGTCCCGAATTGATTCAGCTGAATCTGATTCGGAGATTCAGCTGCTGCTGAATCAGCCAAATCTCTGAATCACACAGGCCCCCTGCGCACTCTCAATGGCTGCCTCACCCAGCCCCAGCTCCCTGCTGTTTGAAAAACAAAAGCCCATACTCACCGGGTGCTGCCAGGTGGGGTGATCCCTGCTGCCTCCCACTGTCCCACACTGCATGGGGGGGCTCTGTCATGAGCCTCTCAACCCCCTTGCTCTCCTAGCCTACCTATGGCTACCCCACACGCCCCAGCTCTATCCCTTAAAACAAACAAACAAAAAAAGCCCCACTCATTGGTCCTGCCCAATTGGGGGGGGGGCATTCATAATGCCCTCTGCTGCCCCACACGGTGTGTGGGGCTCTGCATGAGCCCCCACAAGCTCTGAGGCTGCTGTAGCAACTGGTGAGTCCAGGGGAGGTTGTTGTTTTTGTCTTAAAGTGCCTGGAGCTGGGGTGGAAGAGGCAGTCATGGGGGGGGCTGGGACAGTGGGGCAGTTGGGGGGCTCATGACACAGCCCCCCATGGGGCAGTGGGGAGCACTGGGGATTGACCCCCTGACTGAACAGCAGCTTGTAAGTACAGGCTTTTTTTAAAGGGCTGGGAGCTGTTGCCAGGTGGGGCAGCCATGAGGGGGTAGGTTGGGGGAGTGGGCAGGGGCTGGGAGGGCTGGGGGAGCAGGTAGGGGGTGGAGCCTGGCAGGAGTCCCCCCATGGTCCCTTCGCCCTTCCTCCAGCACCTCACCCCCCCACTTACCAGCATGGAGTCCTGGTCTGGCTCCCTGCTGCAGTGGGTGAAGACTGCCCGAATCACCAAAGCTTTCCAAATCCTTTCTGAATCAATTCAGAGAGCTTCAAATTGATTCAGACCTTTTAATTGGTCTCCTGATTCAATTTGCATTTGGAGATTCAGCCACCAAATTGGGCTGAATCTCCTCTGAATCGAATCAGCCCCTGAAGCTTTGCACAGCCCTAGTGTCTTCTTGTACTGCAAGCACATGCTTAACTAAATTTAGTTTCCCACAAGCTGCCAGGCCCCAAATCGGTGTCATTTCCCTATGTTCCACAATGAATAGGAGCTTGTATACCCTGTTTTTATTTGGGAGGCTATCAATGCATTTCCCTTTCACTGGTATATTTGTTTCTGAATAGGCAGTTATTTTGATGTTTGTTAGACTCACTTTTGGTCTTAGTTTTAATTTTCTATATTCATGCTCTGGAAAAAAAACCTCCTGTTTCAGGGTGCCATTTAAATAAAATAATTTTTTCTTGTATTCTCACTGGCAAAATCCAGTCCCTCCAATTGATTTTGTTTGATTCTGCCATATCTATATACACACCTTCTGGTACACTCTTAACTGTATATACTTGAGGCTTTTGTGCTTGGAATCTGTGGGCTCCTGTAGATGTGCTGGGAGCCTGCTCTGACTGGAAATCCAGCACACAGGAGCAGGACTCAATTAATCGAGTCTGCTCAAGCACAGAAATTGACATCTCTGGCAGCCTTCTGTGTCATATGTATCAGCACCTCCACACTGAAAAAATGGTGGTGGAGCACTTTGAACTAAAACACATTCAATGAGCTTTAGTTCAAAATGCCCTGCTGCCATTTTTCAGCATGGGGATGCTGATGCATGTGATGTGCAGGCACTTTTAATTAGCACAGCTTGCTAATTAAAGTGCCAGGCTCCGCACATGTAAATATGCCCTGTAGCACTTGGCAAAGTAGATCCTCGTGTTACAATTAAAACAGCCTTCCAAACACAGCACAATATGTATGGCCATGCTGCCTTCTGCATTTGCTGCATTCCAGCTCCTTTGCCCTCTCTCTCAGCGTCCTCCTTGCCAATAAAAGATTTCACTTTGTCACGTAGCTTGTTATCACTGGATAATTCTACTGTGTGAGGTAAGTTTTCTCTTGGCCACACTCTTTCATGCCTTTTGGTGCATTCACCTTTGCAGCCTGGGTCTTCACAGTTTCTCCTGCCCTGCACATTTCTATAAACTGCACATTTCTATAAACAGGCCTCTCTTCTGTAACAGTCTTTCTTGTACTGTATCTTCTGCAATGCCACAAATAATCCTATCTCTAATCAGAGATTCTATAAAGTTCCTAAAAGCACAGTTCTTACTCAGTCTTTTTAGTTCAGTAACATACTGATCTATACTTTCCCCTGATGTTTCTCTGCACGTAAACACTATCATTCAAAGGTCTCATTCCTTTTTTGTATTTGGCATGCAGTACTCACCATATTTGGACAGTGTTACATTTAACTGCATATTTTGATCTTTTTTTGAGGGTGAGTGTGTTATAAACATAGCTTCCTCCTCTATGGTATTAAAAGAGATAGATGATTTGACTTTTTCACTTTGCTCTTCTGCCCCTGCGGCTGCTAGTTACCATAAAAACTGGTTTTGAATGCCCTCCAGTTCTCTGATGTATTGCCTGACATCCGAAGGACAATGGAGGTTGCAAAACTTCCATGATAAATTGTCTGTTTACTTACACTCTAACTCTTATAGTGGCCTTTGTCCTCCTGCATCGATGCATTGTTCCATTTGCTCTCAGTTTCCAACTTTTTCCCGTTTGGAACTCAAATGCTTTCATGTTCTTTTTCATTTGCCATTTCTGACACCACACAGTGATCACCAGGTTCAATAAACACAGGCATACATGAATGAGAAGAACCAACCAACACAATTTGAAGACCCATTGCCTCTTTCTAACTAACTTGCTAGCTAGATGTTCCTCAACTCTATGCTTCTGCAAAGCACAAAAGAATTCTTTTTTGCCAGAGCTGCTAACCACAGGTGTCATCTCAGTCTTTTAATATCATGGGTCAGGACCAAGAAGTTCCTGATCTTGATGACCCAGACTGGGGCCTCAAATTTGATTCAAAATTCTATAGGACCTTATTGTAAAGAATGGAGGTTTGATATTTTTGTAGCTGCTTGAGTTGCTGACGGGACATTGCAGCATTTTGTATTCACTGGAATTTTTGCAACATTGAAGCCTTTAGGCCTAGGCTTGTCTACCAGAATGGAATGGATTTTCCAACCCTACTGGAGAGGGCAGAAAGTGTTATTTGTGGGAGCTTGATGCTAACTGAGAGGTTCACATATTTGAGAAAACTAAAAGTACTCCTAAACTAAAAAAAGATCACTGTTTTGATCAGCAGAGTGTTCTGGGCCACCTTAAGTTCAGAGATTCTAGACTGACAAGTCCATTGTCAAACACTGAGTATCGGTGAATTATCCAATTAACACTTTGCCTTGGAAGAATCATGGCTAATTCAACTTAACTGCTAATGTGTAAATGGCTGTGCCACATCTGTTTTGGTGCAAATCATATCCTGACCCAACTGGAGCTGCACTAAATTGGTTGTCTGTTTTTAGCCCTGCATGACAAACCAAACTGACAAATTTCCCTTGGGCATAAGGACAGTGAGATCAGAAATGAAGTGGTTGTTCAGTGAAAAATGTTCTTCTACTGGTGTTTGTGGCTTTTGTTGAGAACTTCACTATTAGCTGTCTTCCTGAAACAGTCTACGTGGTAGTCCAATGTATAGTTTTGTCTGCTGTAAGGGGGCCAGTCAGCTGTTTTTGTTGTTTATCTGTTGCATTGGGAATATTATCAGAGGTGGTTCTGTCCTGGTGATGGAAGTACCTTTTCAAGTGAAGTTTTCAGAAGAATTCTTCTAATATTCCACATATATATGCCTTCACTGTCCTCATGTTCAAAGGAAATGTACAAAATGCCTTCAGAAACACCTAAAAAACTGGTTGGATCATCATACTCTGCAAGTAGTCCTCAATAGTTCAATGTCTGTTTTGGAGGAGGTATCAGGTGGAGTTTTCCAGAGGTCTCTCCTGGGTCTGGTAGTGGAGAAATGGGCTGGCAAAATGTCCATAATCAATTAGATGAGACTCACTTGGGACAGAATAACTACATGTACAAATATAGACTGGGGAATGACTGGCTAGGATATACTACTACAGAGAAGGTCCTGTGGGTTACAGTGGACCATAAAAGCTAGGGACAGACATTACGTATGAACTAGTTTAAGTGATCAGAAACTGGTTTAAACCTGTAACAGAACAGATGTTCAGTGCACATAAACCAGTTTTAAAATGGCTGAAACTGGTTTGAGATAAACCTGGTAGAATGTAGTATCAGACTTAACTGATTTGGGTCAAACCAGTTTATGCAATGTCTGTCCCAGATTGATATTGATAGATAATGTCTGGGACAGATATTTGTTAATTGTTTTTCTGCTACACCTGGGAATTTCACTCTTCTCCACTTTCACATGCCTCCAAATTGCCCTCTTCTTCCTTCAAACCTGATGAAGAATACATTGCATTTAAAAACTTGTCTAAGTCTACCCCAACCATGGAGTTGGTCCAGTAAAGGATATCACCCACAGTGATCCTTCCTTCTTACATAATTCCTGGGCCATCATGCCCCATCACTCCAATGCTAACTTTTCCTGGATTTGAATCATTCTTATTTCATTCACACACAAGAATTAGAAAGTAAATACTGCTGCCCTTTTTAGAAAGTTTCCCTTTTGAAAGGATTGCAAATGTATGTGTCCAAACCCTTAGCTGAATTTCCAGGACCTAAATTTGCCAATCAGCAGATGTGTTCAGTTTACATATCATTAGCTCTAGGTGAGTCAAGTTTTCTTTTTTTTTTTTTTTTAATTTTCAGTTAGTTTGATAATGATATTAAATCTTGAGGTTGGGATCTCCACGAGTTACATACTTTTCTCTACATGGACAGCTTAAGAGTCAAATTTACAACATTTTGTATCGATTTTTCTTCCAAGTGATACTTTCATGTCATTTCTATTATAGAATTTATTAATTTAGAGGGAGTTACCTAAATCTTCTGAAAATCAAGAAAGCAGCTGATTAATGTTGTTGGATTTCAGGGAAGAGTCCAAGCTCTCTATATGAGCTATCCTTTGGGGTGCCTATTTAAGTGTTGAGGAAGAAGTGTTCAGAGTAATGTGATGTCCATTTGAGATAGAAAGACACAAGAATAAGAAGTTTTTTAGCATTTTGAATTGCTATTATCAGGAGCTCTGCTATATTGTGTTCATTTTAGATCCAGGCAAGTCCTGCATTCTCTCTCTCCCTAATATTTATTATTAATTGGTGTCTGTGAATAAGTACATTTATCCTACATTCATAAATAATCCAGGTTGGAAAATACTGTATTTATTTTAAGTTCTGTAAATTAACTGTTAAGAATTCCCATGGGTTAAATAACCTAAGTTAATGGCTGGGAATGTGGAAATTTCATTTTTCCTTCATGTTGGTAAGGTTATTTTCAGTAGTCTTTTTCTGTCAGTGAAACAGAGCTAATTCATCAAGTAGTACTTCTTTTTAGAGGAATAGTCTTGTCTAATACTGTATTCCCAAAAGTGTTACAACTGAGAGATCTTAGTAATCAGCAGGCGTGTCTACATATGCGCCAGACTTACTTTAGATGTCCCTTAGTACTTTAGTACTTACTTCAGATGTACTTACTTAAGATGTCACTGTGCAGTCCTGATGCTGAATTAGTTGTTTCTGACATTACTGAAGAGTAGCATCAGCATCACGGTTCATACTCATTGATGCTACGTCACCAGTAACTTCTGCTCAACTTTCACCTTCCTGCTGCTTGCTCTGTTTGCCAGGCTTGCCTTATCCAATACCGCTGCAGCTTTTTCTATCGCTGCAGTCCTTCCTTGCCTGCCTTTGCCTTGGGCTTTAGTTCTTTCCAAATCTGGGACTGAGGAGGAGTCCTGAGTCAGTACAAGGTTGGGAAGTAATAGAAAAGATTATCTTGGGTACTGTACAGAGTCCTGGTGCAGCCAGAGGTAGGATATATATATTTTTCCACAGGATCCACACCCAGAGTTTTCACACAACTCTACCCATATGCCAGGCCTGAAGACCATGGTGCTTCTTGTATACTGTGGCTTACAATAAGTTTGCAAGAACTGACAGCACTGCCTTCCCCCTGCTGCTTAGGGGCTCTGATTTCTTCCCTACTGCCCTATCACCAGGGATCCTGATTTTCTCTGTTTAAAAAATACCAAATTCTCCAATTAAAAATCCCAAATTCTTTGATTAACCCCCCCCAAATCTGTGTTTTTCCACAAATAAAATGAAATGCCACCATGTATATAAGTATCAATTTTACATGATATTTTATTGATATATTTACAATCGTAAAGCAATTTGGAAGCCTATCAGTACCGCAAATATTCAGATAAAATGCTGGGGGGTTGGACCCTGAAACTACGAAACTATGAATTCTAAATACCAATATATTTTGGTGTTTGCTTTTGGGTTATTTATCAAAGAAAATCAGAGTTCTCCCTGGTATCTTCACTTACCAGGATGTGGATGCATGTGCGGCTGTCTCCCCTGCTGCTTTGTGGCTCTGAGCAGTGCTGGCTTCTGCTGTTCTGTTTCCTGTACCTGTGCCTAGGCCCCAGTGGTCCTCAACATACCCTGCTTCCAAATCAGTGTCCCACCAGCCCATCACCCCTCTCCCTCCGGCCCATCACACCCCCCTGTGTAGTTCCCAGGATCAGGAGACCCGCAGGCCAGGGCTGCGTGCCCTGGCACAGGTGTGGGGCCAGTCTGCAGTGCAGCAGCTGCCTGCATGGCTGCAGCTTCTGCTGGCAGGTCGTGTCCCATCCAGCAGCTGGGCATGCAAGGGACATGCTCCCCCTGGCTAGCGAGACTGGTGGGGTCCCAGGCTGGGCAGGGCAGCATTAGGGCTGGTTGCTCCACTTCTCTCCTCCCCCGCGCCCTTCTGCACAGCATGCCGAGCATCCCCTGCTGCAACCTCCAGTGCTAGCCCCAGTGGAGCTGCCAGCAGTTGCCACAGCCACAGTCTGGTGGGATGTGGCACAGCAGCACAGTGAGGAGCCAGGCAGTGGCTGCTGATGCAGAGGATAGGTAATGCTCACCTCAGCCCCCACCCCAGCTGGGCAGCTCCTTAGCCCCTATACCTGCCCCGAGGCCACCTGGCCTGGTGGGCAGGGACTCAGTGCATGCTCACTTCTTCCTGCAACTAGCTGCTCCCACCACTGCTGTTCTTAGCTGAGATGGGATGAGCCACAGCAGCACAAGGCAGCATGGCCGGGAATGAGGCAGCCTGCTTTTGTCCTGACCCTGGCCTGCAGCATGGGACAGGGTGATCAGCACCCAGACACCCCTTCTCTGCCCCCCACCCACCCTCCCAGGTCTCTCCGCAGGCCCCAGCTCCCACGGCAGCATGATCCTCACCTGACCACAAGGCCCCCAACCGTAGCCCCCCTGCTCCCAAAACCTTTACTTACTCCAAAGGCTGTAGGAAGGAACGTGAGTCTGAGCCAGCCCTGGCTGATTCAGATTCTCAGGCCCCTCTGGACAGGATTTAGGATTTCCTGCCCTGTTGCAAGTAGCTTTTGTATGCTGGACCTCTGCCAGCCTGCAACAAGCTGGTCACAAAAGGAGAAACCAGTAGCTTCTCTCTTCAAAGGGAAAATCCATATTTTTTTCTTTAATGGGGAAAATCAGCATTTTTCCATTGGAAATGGAAACCTGTACCCATGTCTATCACTCCCCTGCACTTCCTTAACATCCCTTCTTCTCTTTCATGGTCCTGGCTCCTCAGCTGCTTTCCTAAACCCCCCCATCTTCCACTTCTTGCTCTCTGAGTGCCTTGCTACCTTGCATGACCCAATGTACTTTGCTGCTCCTCTTAATACTGAGGATGGCAAGCCAGTCAAGATCAAATATTTTACAAGAAAACCCTGCAGTTTTTTGTAGTTCTTTTTGACAAAAATATGATTTGTTATTGTGTTTTGATACATTTAATAGAAAAACGTGCTTTTTCTATGAATTTTTTGAATCTATTGGCAATTTTCTCCAATTTTTGACCAGTATTTGACTGGTTAATTTACCAAACTTTATCTGACTAGTCAAATACCCAGCCCTACCCAATGCCACCCTTTTCATTAGATAAAGGAAAATTGGCACCCTAAAATCAGTAGTCACATAAAATGACAAGAGTTTGCAATAGTGTAACAAAACAAGACATGCAAGTGGTACGGAAAGATAAATAGGACTGTTCTTCAACTGCTGGTGACTTTTGAAACAGAGCAGACATTAGCAGCCTTGAGAGGGCCCCTAAGTGTTCACAGAGACTGGATGGAGTGAGCTCTTAACCCATCTACCTAGAAATCTATTTGATATGTAGTCCTTGAATAGGGGACCTGTCAGATCTTAAACTGATCAAAACAGATACTATGCCAGGCACTACCCAATGCCTATGCGCTACAGTTTTCATAGTACAGTAAAACCTCTGCTATCTGGCATTTAACTAACCAGAAATTCCATTAACCAGAATTTCTGGCTGGCTGGCTGGTCGGATGCAGGGGTGGGGGAAAACTTGCAAATGGTGGCTGTCGCCACCCACCATGCTTCACTGCCACCACTCTGCATGCAGCTGCCATCCCTCCGCCCCACACACACACACACACACACTCTGTGTTATTTGAAAACCCCTTGCTGGGCCAGAAGTGGGGGTGCACTTCTGGTTTTGCCACCGGCACTTCCGGGGTCAGCGGTTTGGCTGCTTGGGAACCCCTCCTGGTTGGTGACTGGCTCCTGGGAGAGACCCCCAGTCAGCGATTGGCAGCTGGGGGTCCCCCCATTTGGTAATCAGTTGCTGGTGCCCCCCCCAGACACTAGTTGCACCAGTCGCCCATGCTCAAGTATCTCAAGTTGCCCAGTTTTGGGACCTTGTTGCAATATACCAGAGCATCCCTTGGAATAACCAGAAATAATGGCCACAAGCTGATAGAGAGTAGATTTAGGCTGGATATCAGAAAGAACTTCTTCATGGTTAAGGCTGCCAAGATCTGGAACAGGCTTCCAAGGGAGGTGGCTCTCCCTTACCTTGGGTGTCTTCAAGGAGAGACTGGACAAGCACCTGGCTGGGGTCACATGACCCCTGCACTTTTTACTGCCACTAGCAGGGGGTCAGACTCCATAATTCATTGAGGTCCCTTCTGACCCTAGCATCTATGAATCTATGCTTTGGAAGATGGGGTTAGGATAACCTGAATAAGCTGGGGAAATGGTCCACAATAAACCAGATGAGATTCAACAAGGATAAGTGCAAAGTCCTGCACTTGAGACTTACTGGCCTGCAACCCTACAGAGAAGGAGCTTGGAGCTACAGTAGACCCTAGTTTGAATGTAAGCAAGCAGTGTGCTCTCATTGCAGGAAAAATGCCAACGGCATATTGGGCTGTATTAACAGGCTTGAAAAATCAAGAGAAATAATTGTTCTGCTCTATTCAGTGCTGGTGAGACCTCACCGGGAGTACTGTGTTTAGTTTTGGGCCCCACACTTCACAAAAGATGTGGACAGGTTGGAAAGAGTCCAGTGCACAGCAACAACAATGATTAGGAGCCAGGGAGGCAAGGAATATGAGGAAATGCTGAAAGAGCTAGGGTTTTCTAGTTTGGAGAAGAGAAGATTGGGAGTGTGGGGGGAAGAGGGAAGGAGTTGATAACAGTGTTCAAATGCCTGAAAGGTGATTATAGAGAGGATGGAGCTAGGCTTTTCTCTGTGACCAGAAGAGACAGGGCTAGGAGTAATAGCTTCATGCTTCAGCAGGAAAAATTTAGGTTGGCGATTAGGAAGAACTTTTTGATTATGATTGTAGTCAAGCACCAGAAAAGTCTATCTAGAACAGGGGTGGGCAATTATTTTTGGTGGAGGGCCGCTTACCTAGTTTTGGCAGGCTGTCGAGGGCTGCATGGGTAGCCCCACCTCTTGACAGGTGCCCCACCCCCTGGTCACCATCTTGGGACCAATGTCCCAGGGCCAGCACCAGTGGGGCCCAGAGGAGCTGGGCTAGGCTCCACCAGCAGAGAGAGGGGGGAGCTGGCTCAGCTCCATAGAGCCCCTGCCAGTTGGGACCCTGCGCTCCTGCCATCCTGTTCTGGGCCTTGCTGGCACTGGCTTCGGGACACCGATGTGGGCCCTGTGCTCCCACTAGCTCCCTGTCTGCTCACGCCTAGTGCTCCCCAGCCCCCCGATACAGGTGGGGGGCAGTGCACAGCCCCAACCCCCTGCTTGCCAACAAGGAAGAAGCTGGTGCTGAGCGCAGGGAAAAGTGGCCCCTTGTCTGCCCCATGGCCAGTGCTCCCTGCTGCAGGCACTTGCAGCCCACGTGGGGCTGTCTGTAGCACACATAGGCGGCCCCAGGCAGGCTGCAGGCAGCTGCAGCACAGAGCACTGGCCATGGGGTGGGTGAGAGGCCACTTTTCCCCATGCTCAGCACCAGCTTGTAACCCACCCACTACCAGCCTGGTCGGCCATATTTTGCCCACCCTGATCTAGAGGAGCTGTGAAATATTTATTGCTGGAGGTTTTCAAGAGGAAGTTGGACAGACACTTGGTTGGAATGGTTTATTCAGGGATGATCCTGGCTTGAGCCAGGGGCTGGACTAAATGACTTTATGAAGTCCCTTCTAGCCCTGCTTTCTTGTGATCCTATGATCCTAACTGAGCTCAAAGAAATGGATCTGTAATAACTATTTGAACCCATGTTATCGTTTTCAGGTGTAAGAATCCATTGCAACACTATCCAGCTACCAGTTCTGACAAAACTGGTAGCAAAGGGAACACTAAGTTTGCCAAGCAAGGAGGTAATTTGAAACTGTTTTTCTGTCTTTCCCTCAGCACAATGATGCCATAGAATTTAGAGGGAAGTGACACATTTTACCCTAGCTACCATTTTATCTGTATCTGGTATACTATAGGCATGTCTACAGGTGTCAATTTAAGGTGGCTTAGTCATCTTTAAGGCACATTAAGGTCAGGGTCTACATGTGTGCACCCTTAATGCACCTTAAAAGTGCCAATTATAGGCTATTCATGCCTAAATTTGATACCTGCAAAAGCAGGTATCAAATATAGGTGCAAATAACTTAAGTGCCTTAATGCACCTGTAGACATGCTAAGGCACATTAACTCTGTGTATGTAGACTGATTTGGGACTAACTTGAGTTCCAAGTTGGTCTGCACATTGTGTTAATGCACTTTAGCACATGCACATGTTGATGCATGCCTAAATCACCTTAATGCGCATTAAGTTTAGGCACATGTAAAAGCATATGTAGACATGCCCTATAAATATGTAACTGTGGTATTTAGCCACTGATAGGTTTTCACTAGCTCCTCTTTTGGGGATTTTATGTCTTCTGGGAAGGTTCTTATGCACCTTGTCCTTACCAAACAGCCTTGTTCTGTCATATAGTGGCACATCTGAAAGTGCTGCCCTTCTCACTTTAACTGGAAATACTCGTGTACTTGGAGCCACCATAGCCAAATTAATAGGCATCATAGCCAGTCACATATTCCCACGTTCAGAAGTCAATAAAACTAATACAATGTTTGATATCCTTCCTGAAAAGACTTACAGTAATTCAAGTGGCAAAATGTTCCATTCTCTGGTTATATGTAAAACTTTCTCATTTAGCTCCTCCTCAGCGTGGGACCGGAAATCCTTTTTATCCCACAGAGAATCCGTGTGCCTTGGCAGATTAGCTGATTGCCCACACAGAACTCCCCATTGTAATCCTTAGAGAAACTTGGCTGCTTCTGCTCACACTCCACTCGTTGTCCTTTAATTGATTAATATTACTTCATTTATAAAGTTCTGTATGCAGGGGTGACATTTGTATGGTTTTATTTGGACTGCGTCTGAGCTATTGCTGAGTACATAATGGTTATCACACCTGACAACAATCACCATGCTA
This sequence comes from Caiman crocodilus, assembly GCA_030014935.1. Classification (NCBI taxonomy): domain Eukaryota; kingdom Metazoa; phylum Chordata; order Crocodylia; family Alligatoridae; genus Caiman; species Caiman crocodilus. The sequence continues at coordinate 112,394,362 of JAGPOW010000304.1, read as the reverse complement.
CTCATATTTTACTTAGTTGAGCAATGTAGTTCAGATGTATTGAGTTTTGAAAAGCATCACGTTCTCTTTTAATCCTTTTATAAATTAATTGTTTATTAAAAAAAAGGTTTCCACTTGCCTATTTCTCACTTTGCAAAAACATGGCAAAGTTGTACACTATTGATATATTTGAGAGACGTTCCACTTTTCCACTGGAGTAAATCTGGATTTATAAGGTATGATATAGCAAAATTTGGTTACCTGTAGGCAGATTTTTATGCATCTGGAAATCTAAGCAACAGCAGCTTTCAGTAGCAGAGTTCACTGTTTGAGTTCTGAATTATTAATACAGTTTGGGACACTGATTTTCCTGTACTCTGTTCAGATTTGGTGCTCTGGGGTTTTGGTAATATTTTATTTCAATATCCAATTACATAGGACTATGCCATTACCGATTCATTACTAGATCACTGTCTTTATGTAATGAATGTCCATTTACTGATAAAAGGCAACCGATTGCAGGAAGATAACTCATTTTTTAACCATACTTTGCCATATATTTTTTAATACACAATTTAAACATAGCTATAACAAATCCTGGCTCTTCCATAAATCCTGGATTTCTAGCACTCTGGGGATGCCTTTTATCATTTCTCTCATGCTATGCCAACATTTCTTCATCTGTTTCTACTTAACAAAGCAGAATCAAGAGAAATTACCAAGGTCTGACTTGCAGCAATACTTTTCCCCGGGATATGTACCCACAATTCTCATGAAGTTCAGTGGCAGTTGTAACTGCGTATTTGCAGGTAGAATCAGTGTGATGGATTTTTCAAGTGGACCTAAAAGAAATGCAAAAGCAATGAGTGAAGTCCACCCCAGCTGCGATACACTCCTCCTGCAGAATCTCAAAGGTAGTAGCTTTCAAAATAAACTTTTCCCCCACCTCTACTTAGTCAGATAAAACAAAAGAGAAAATTAAAAGGAAAATTCGGTTTTTTATTCTCTTTGCATCACTAAAATCCTATAGCTCTTTGCAGTGAGAACCATCCAGCCTAATTCCTATACAGACAAGAGACCTAAGGTTATGGAAAAAGGGTGGTGCTAATGATGATGATACAGGATCCATAGAAAATCTAGCTTTGAATGAGGAGAAAATATTTTTAAAGTAACAGCAGGAAAAATTATTCCCCCCAATTCATCCTTCACATACACGGACCTATTTTCCATGGAGCAATGATCTCTTAAAAATCTGGTGTGTAGGAAATTAGGGAAATCCATAAAAAATAAAAGCAACCAAAACAACCAATTAAGAAAAGTGTGCATTGAATAAATAAACCCTTGGGACTGGAAAGGACCAGTAAAGAAATATGAGGAATCTAACCTATGTGAAAATAATTTTAGAGCAAGATCTAATACTAGCAAAGACAGATATAGTAATAGAAAGTATAATTCATTATCAATCTCAGATTTAATTTAAAAAAAATATCTGCTCAAATTACTTTAAATATTAATATATTCAGATCAGTAAATGAAGGTTGTCAGTTATCTATATAGTTCATCAGAGCCTTTGACTATTTCTTTACTGATCAATTGTCTTAGACTTATTCAAACATACATTTTTTAACTTAAGCATTTCCTAAGATAAAATTTATATGAAACAAAACAGAAAGGTTCAAGGAAAAAAAAAAAATTTCAAAAAAGAAGGAAAAAAAGGAAACTTACAAGTCATATTGATATAATTTTCTGATATTGAAAAGTTTGGATATTTTCACAGACAGGTGGAATTTTTGGGAACTGGTCAAAGAATGGGTACAAAACATTTCCCTTCCATTTCTGGGAAGACCCAACTGCTAAAAATGTCTTAGGTTTTCTTTTGAAAGAACGTGTTGGTACTTTGTGCCTTCAGTCACTGTGGTAGAGGTAGTAACTTGCTTCACTACTCTTTTGATATCATCTCCAAAGGGTGGAGCCAAAGGTACCAGCTGTATAAGGGCAGCAGATGTCCTTCTACTGGGGAAAGCAAGCTTTGCTTCCATATGTCATCTTTAATGCAGAGAGAGGTCAGCATCTTGACATACTGGTTGCTATACTTTGCATAAAGCTGTAAACCCTTTGCTTCTTGATGTCAGCTCTGGAAGGAATTTGGCTTCTGGTGAAAGGGCTGCTATATGCTATGGTGGTGAAGAACCACTCAGTTCCTGCTGTAATTTCAGTCAGCGTGGGGTCAAAGAAGGGGGTCTTCTTGGGACAGAAGCTGCTTAGATAGCTCTAGTGGGTAAAAACAAAACAAAATATTCATATTGCAGTTGAAATGTTACAAACAAGCTGTACTAATTTTAAAAGAACTAAATTACAGCCCTGATTTTAAGTGCCTAAGGTGTTTAATCGTGTAGACAATCAAGAAAGCTCTTATTGAACATTGGCTCTTCCAAAAAAAAAAGCTTGGAAACTACTATCATATTTATGAAAGTTAGTATGCTCATAAAAAGGAGTCCCTAGTTCAAAACATGAATGTTCCCCTTATCAGGATTCTGGAGAAGATATGACAAATTTTAAGTTTCTTGACCAGTAGTCAACGGGGATAACAGTAATGCAAATCTGTTTTCAGTCAAATGAACACTATTCCAACCAACTGCATTGTATTTGTCAAACCAAGAGCACAATAAATAGCTGAGGCATTAGTATAACAGGTGTGTATGTCTTTTAAGTGTAATAGATACATATACACACACTAATACAAAACATAGGATTATGTCATATTATAAATCAGTGGTGCACATGGACCAGAAAAATGGCATGGGTCTAATCCTTGGGATAGATCCCATAGTGGGTGGAGGGAAGCTCATCTACAGGTCTGTTCCAACATGGATTTGGCATGCCAGATCTTGGCTGTGTTATCCAGTTCATAGGGCTCCTCAAGGATCTGCAATGATGACAGTGTTAATTGCTTTGGCTCCCAAAACCATGGCTATTAATAGTGCGACTACTTCCTGTCACCAAATTTCTGGGCGCACGGGGAACTCTGAGGGCCAGATGACACAGCTCTGCAGGCCAGAAGTTGGGCATCGCTGTGATTAATTATCTATCTTAATTTGAAAGTTATATAGCACTTCATGTAGTGGTATTGCTGTTTACATAGAATTTCTATACAGAAACTTTCTGCTACTCACAGTATAGTACAGTATAGTGGCATTTCAAGCAATGTGTAGGTTTTTGTGCCTTGGCCTTTCATTTTTGTGTGAGAGCAGCTTTGTCATGCCATCTGGCTAGGGTCCAACTCTGCCTCTTAAGTTATTAGTGGCTGGTCTTTTGTGGGTTTGTAATTATTTGGAAAATTGAGGCTTTTGTTAACTGAATGCAAGCTGCATTAAGAATGTCAACAAGCGAAATTGGGTTCGCTTGGGTTGTACAATAGGGATCTGTTTAGAATTCCTTGTATGTTGTTTCCTTTCATCATTTCAGGATCTCTTAAAACCAGCAACATATTTAGGGCTGATGTTCAATCATAAGTTTAACCTTTATTTCCCTTGTTTATTTCTCTTCCCAGAGCTGATAAGAACTATTTTTTAAACTCAGGGCCCAGTTTGATATGAGAATTTACTTTTCCCTCCCCCATCTGGTCTTCTTAGATTGTAGGCAATCACTTTATGTAAAGAGGATGATGGAAAAGTGAAGTCGTTTGTCACAGTAAGTTTATCGAGTAGACTTTTAGCCCTTTGAAAAGTCTGAATGAAAAAACTTCATTTAGGAGGGATCTTTGGGAGAAAGAGATGGGAATCCTCCCTGCCAGGTTGTAGAGGAGACAAACAAATGATTAGCTTGTATCTCAAAGCTGTAGAAATCAATAGAACTGCTGTGTGATGGGAGGGAATAACAGAATCATCAAACACAGGCAATTTAACAGCTTTGCAGCACCTACGGAAAAAAAGATTTGTAGATGTACGTAGTCCTCCATGTGCCTATAATATATAAAAGAAGGGAGGCATACCTGAACCAAGTTAAAATCTCTTTAGCCCTAGTTTGGCCCATAAAATATAATATTCTCTGCCTTGAAAATGCTGTGGGTTTGGTACTTTCTAAGCTACTAAGAGTCACAGTTAAAAATCTGTCCTTTTATCCCTTAGTGAGCTTGAAATAATTTTGCTGGACATGACTATATATTTTAAATAGTATTTTAAAATAGTAAAATAGCATTTAATAAGGTATTTTTAAAGGCTTGTTGCCTAATCCACATTTGCATGAAAAGCTTTCATGCAGAGCCATTTTGAGAACAATTAAAAAACAAGTCAGGGAACAGGGAATTCTCTTATTGGATTCTTATTACCATATTTACTAAAATCCAAGACAAGTTTTGGGAGGGGTGGGGGGAGTGGAGAAGTCCCTTGTCTTGGACTCAAGGGTGAGGTGGGGGAGAGGAGGGCAGGTGGTTATTGTGACTCTGCTCTCCTTACAGTTTACCCTTTGGCAGGGCTCTGGCCCCACTCCAGCTTGGCTCATGGAACTTGTGTTGGCCCAGTAATAGCTAATGCAGAGGCAGCAGCACAAAACAGGCCCCAGAGTCCAAGCCAGAAGTGCCACTGCTGCTGATGCTGCTACCAGGCTGGGCTGGGTCCCAAGCAAGTACATGCTCTGTGCTTCAGGCTTGAGGGGGGCCAGAGACCTTCCAGAGGGGGAGTGGTAGGTGAAGGGGGAGACAGGCAGGGAGCCAGAGGATGTGTGGTGGGTTGGAGATGGCAGGGGGAGACAGATGGGGGCAGATGGGGAAGCAGGAGCCAGGGGAGGCAGGTGCCAGGGGGTGCTGGTATGGGCAAATATCAGGAGGGCAGGAATGGAGGAGCAAACAGTGGGGCATGTAGTTGGAGGGCAAGGAGGAGGGATCAAGCTGCTTGACCCTCCCCACCACTTTCCCTGACACCTGCCCCACTGTAGTTGGGGCGGGGGGGGGGAAACAAGTGTAAGACAGCTGTCCAATAATTAGATTCTATATATTGAACAAGATAGCAGATTTATAATTTTTCCATGTATAGAATCTAATTATTCAAGGATTGATTAAATTCAGTCATCTTGGATTCATGTAAATAAAGGGGTCAAAAAATATATCCAGGAAATGGGATAAGAAGCCATAATACCTGTGGATTATATTAAATATGGTTTAAACAGGCACTATAGATTGTATCCCGTTCCCTGGATTAGCTTTTGTGACCCCTTTATTCCTATGGGTTATTGCTTGTAGGCCTTTTCCAGAGCTGTCTGCTTCCCCTTTTCCTCTCCCTTCTCTTTTCCTACCTTTTGTATTCAAATCACTCACTCCATGTTATACATATGCTGTGCTGTCCTTTCATAGCATCTGGTGAAGTGAACACAATGTCATGAAAGTTTGTGCTCTACTTCTATCCTATTTAGTTAGTCTATGAAGTGCATATCTACCTTGCCTTCTACCTGACTTCAGACTAACCTGGCTACCTACTTCTCTCTTCCTATTATTATTCACATTCAGTGAACAGAACTGCCAATTCACAATCCCAGGTGACTTGTTTATTGTGGATATGTTATATTGCTCTATTAGTTTTACTAATGAGAAGAGGTGCCTTGTGTTTGGCATTTGCAGCTCCGGATTGTGAGTTGGCATCAGATGATCTCCCATAATGCTTCATGGATATTTCTGCCCCTGGCACAAGCTACCTGTCAGTGAGGAAAGTAGATATAGTAGTAATGGAACGTGCCCTACACACAGCTATCTCTTTAAAGTCCTGGTTAGTTTAGCCTGTTCTAAAAACTTTGCAAGTCCAAAATAATATTGAAATTGCAGTATTTCAGTTTACTGTTTCCCTGATACATTTAATAAATCAGTTTTTGAAAATAAACTGGATTGGTGCTTTAACAAAGGCTGATGTTAGAGTAAGAAACCAATCTTTTCTTAAAGTTGCCTGTAATTTGAGATTATGTCTTCACAGAATCCTGCTCTTTTCCCTTGTGCAGTGCCTCACATAGGACAAAACTCAGGAAAACATGTTGATGTTGATATCTGAATGCAAAGGAATACTAGAACAATATAAATTCCTCAGCTATAATGCCTGAACAATGCCTGTGCTACAGTTCCATTACTTTTTAACATTATCATTACTTCACATATCTATTGTAAACAATATAAAAGCTCTTAAACAACAGTTATTAACTAATTTAATCTCCACCTATGACATAAGGCCTGGATATTTTATCACCACTTACCACGTAAGGCTGCATTTGTATGTATGTAAAGGCATCTCCACCCTCTTGTTCCTGGCAGAAATTTTACATACATACAGATTGGAATCATTCTGCATCAAAAACAACTAGATAATGTTCAACGTGTATATCAATTTTACCTTATCTTAAAAGGTTCCTCCTGTTCTGAGGACAGGAAGAGGTTTACATAGCACTCAGGAAATTTTCAACAATTTTAATTCACATAAGTTTAAGGAGAAGCATAAATTGAATAAATAGTCTTATTCAGCTGCTAGGTATCCGTCAGTGTGACAGGCTTATGCCCTATATAATTGCCTAGAGGCAACAGGTGTACCTGACCCTTTTGGGTCACATCACAGCTGGGCCTATTCACCCACCACAACTTTGTTGTTTACACAGGGTGTACCTTCACTTGCCTGGAGGTGATGATTAGTGGTTTCCTGAGGGTCCAGGTGTGACTGCATTGGTGTGACTTATTTGGGGCTCCTCCTTCCCCTACCCCTTCCCATTTGGGTATTTTAATCAGCTCTGATGACATCTTGGCATAATGATGGTTGGTATCTGGCAAGAACTGAGACCATGAGGATCCTTCTGTTGCTTTCTGTCTCCAAAATCACAACTAAACAGGTAATATAATATAAATGGCTTGGACTAGGCAGCCAGGCAGGGCAATTCTGCGTATGCACTAAGTGATCCCTTTCTTAGGCATGGGTTGATGCTGGTGCATCATTCACTTACCCACCTTCAGGCCCCTATGTCTATTGATGGCTCTCCCTTCTTGTGCATATTCTTCTCATCCTGGCACTAGGTCAGGTGTAGCACTGTCTTATGGTGGCCACCACTGTGCCTGAGTGAGGCTTACTTTCCCACCAGCCTCCTGCTGGGGTGTTCCAAGCCTGCAAGTGTATCAGCTGGGTGCACAGTTTTGGGAAATCCCCTTACTAGGGTTCCGCTCCAGTTGTCCCTCGCAGGTCTCCCTGGGCTGCTCTAGCCCCACCTGACCTGGGTCCTTCTGCATGGACTTATACGCATGTGACAGGGTTCAGCTGGGTCCAGGTTGAGCTGCTTACTGGCCATGTAGCCAGCAGAGTAACGAAGCCATCAACAAGGCCAATCATACCTTGTTGTGTACTAGCAGATGCATGACAAACAGATCAAGGGAGGTGATGCTCCCCCTCTATGCGGCATTGGTCAGGCCACAGTTGGAGCACTGTGTCCAGTTTTGGGCACTGCATTTCAAGAGGGACACAGAGACTCTGGAGAGGGGTCAGAAGAAGGCCATTCACGTGGTTAGTGGCATCCATGAAAGACCATACGAGGAGAGATTGAGAGATCTGGATCTCTTTAGCCTTCACAAGAGATGTCTCAGGGGAGACCTTGTAGCTGCCTATAAGTTTATCAAGGGAGGACAACAGGGAATTGGTGATGCGCTATTTACCAGAGCACCCCAGGGAGTAACTAGGAATAATGGGTGCAAACTAGTGAAGAGTAGATTTAGGTTAGACATTAGGAAGACATTTTTTATAGTAAGGGTGTCCAGAATCTGGAATGGGCTTCCAAGAGAAGTAATACTATCACCTAACTTAGAGGTCTTCAAGAGGAGGATTGATAATCACCTGGCTGGGGTCATCTGACCTCAGTCCTCTTTCCTGACAGGGGCAGGGAATCGGACACAATGAGCCATTGTGATCCCTTCTGACTCTACAATCTATGAATCTATGTGGAGAGGGATAGCATCTGGCTGGGTACCCAGTACTCTGGCAGTGTGGATAGCATATGGTGCTTCCCCAGGAGTCTTGGCCTTGGGAAAAGCAGCCAGACTCCTTCTGGTGGTTAGGTGAGTGTTTGGAATTTTCCCAGATACCTTGATAGTAAGACAGGCAATCAATCCTTCTCTAGGCATACTGGCCTTGGAGAAAGGTGCTAAGTCTCTTCTGGCTATGGGGAGAGTGTCCAGGCCTGTTTCTGGTTTTCCCTGCTTCCATCTCCAGGCCCGCTTTTAGGCTGTTGCCTCTGGGTCCCAGGCCAAACAGGGTGGCTCTTCCAGTCATCGTGACACCAGCTGGATTGATTTCAGCCCAGCCACTTGAGCCATGGTGCTGAGGTGAGTCAGGCAGAGGTCTGTTAGTCATCCTTAAGGGACTGCTGATAATCTATGAACACAAGTATAATGTCCCCCTGAGTCATTATAGACTAACTTACTCATTGGAAACATTAACTTGGATCCTGACTGGAGTGCTCACTTCTAAATATATCAGTGTCTTGCAAGTCCTGATCTGAGGTGTAACAAGTTGGTTCATTCAACAAGGACACTCCTCCAGAGAGAGAGAGAGAGTGCACTTTTGAAAGACCCACCTGATACCACATGAAGAATTGCTGTATTACAAAAAGAAAATCCTTGTGAATCACATTAGTTGACATACCATTCTTCCCTGGAACCTATACAGAAAATCCTCAAACAATTGCAACCCATACTAGAAGAAGACTCAATTCTTAAAGAGATCTTTCCAGAACCACCATCCTAGCCTTTAAACAAGCACCAAACCTCATCAACCTGGAGCTACCTGGAAAACAGTTGTCTCCGGGTGCAGAGCATGCAGAACCAGGGCCCCTCCTGCCTTGGCACCACACAACAGGTATGTCCCCCTCACTGTACATGAGGAGACTCTGACAGAGATATTGGAGGAGGAGGTAAGTATTCAGGAGGTAAGTATTCCCATCCCTAGGAGGAGACACTGGGTGGTGGTGGCAGTGGACTCTCTCCTGAGGGATATGGAGGGACCTATCTGCTGTCTGGACCCCTTAGCATGAGAGGTCTGTTGTCTCCCTGAGGCCCACATCCAAGACATTGTGAAGAGGATCCCGAGGCTTGTCCATCTTTCCAACTGTTACCCCATCCTTCTCATCCATGTGGGCACAAATGATACAGCCAGAGTAACCCTGACCGGGTCATGAATGACTACAGGGCTCTGGGGCTGGGCTCAAGGGAGTGGGGGCTCAAGTAGTTTTCTGTGCTTCTTGTTGCAGGCCATGGACCTAGGAGGAAAGGCTGTGTAGAAGAGATTAACAGATGCCTCAGATGGTGGTGGTGCCATTAGGGATTCAGTTTCTTCAATCACAGCATGCACTTCAGAGAGAAAGGACTCCTAGCATGTGGAATTCACCTCATGCAGAGAGGTAAGGCCCTGTTCTCAGCCAGGATGGCTGATCTACTAGACAGGGCTTTAAACTGACTTTGCTGGGGGACAGGGAAACTCCAAGTGGAGCATGCTGGGGGACTGGCACACAAGAAAGCTCCCTTGCGGAGGACACTAGCACAACTGTTTTTGAAAATGCTAACTAAACAGTTCTCCCACAGTCTCAGGAAATCAAGGGTGTCAGCTGGGGGCCTCAGCTGCCTGTACACCAATGCCAGGAGTATAGGGAACAAGAAGGAGGAGTTAGCCTTTCTGCTCTCTAGTGGACAATTTGACCTGGTAGGGATCACGGAGTCCTGATGGGACTCCTCACATGATTGCGATGTAGCCATAGAGGGCTATACTCTAAACAGAAAGGACAGAGTAGGCAGAAAAGGTGGAGGAGTAGCTCTCTATGTGAGGAAGCAGTACACTGCTCTAGAGGCTGACGTTGGCTCCAAAGATAAGTCGCTTGAAACCCTCTGGGTCAAGCTCTAGGGGCAGGGTGGGGGAGGTGAGAGAAAACTAACTAGGCGTTTACTACATACAGACCACCAAACAAGGGAAGGAGCTGGATCTGGAGTTTTCCCAAGAACTGACAGAAGCCACATGTGCAAGGGACTTGGTTGTCATGAGTGACTTCAGTTGTCTGGACATAGATTGGAAGGAACACTTAGCTAGGTCAGATTGTTCACGCAGTATCCTAATTGTGACAGAGGAGCTCTTTCTGATCTGGGAAGTGCAAGGGCCAACCAGAAGTAACACCCTCCTAGATATGGTCTTCACCAAGGGAGATGATCTGATTTGTGGCTTGAACATTGAGGGTAACCCGGGTGACAGCAACCCTGAAATCAGGTTCACCATCCGCTGCAAAGTCAACAAATCAACCAGCGGGATTGAAGTCTTGGACTTCAAAAATGCTGACTTCAACAGGCTCAGAGCATTAGTAGGGGAGGCAATGTGGGACCAGGAAGGCAAGGGAAATGGGGTGTACAAAAAGTGGTCATTGCTCAAGGATACAATCCTCAAAGAACAAAAGAAAACTATTTCTGCAAAAAGGAAAGGCAGCAGAAGGGCTGGCAAACCCTCCTGGCTTAATAGGGATATTGCAGTCCTCTTAGAAAAAGAAAAAAGGAAGTGTACATACAGTGGAAGCTAGGGACAGTTCTCAAGGAGGACTATACAACAATGGCCAGCACTAGTAGGGAAATGATCAGGAAAGCCAAGGCAGCAACAGAGTTAAGGTTAGCTATGGGAGTCAAGGACACTAAGAAGTCCTTTAGGTATGTAGGTAGTAGGAAGAAAACAAATGGAAGTGTGGGACTCCTGCTTAACACCTTGGGACAGCGGGTAACTGATGTCCAGGAAAAAACTGAACTCCTGAATGCCCACTTTGCTTCGGTATTTCACCGGACCAAGGGGATAGTCAAGCAAGATAAGTCTCATAGGGGACATGCCAGGACTGACAACCTCCCCACTGTAGATGCTGAGTGGGTGAAATACCAATTAGAAAAGCAAGACATTTATAAGTCAGCAGGACCAGATGGATTTCATGTGAGAGTGCTGAAGGAGCTGGCTGAGGTCATCGTGGAATTTCCAGCAAACCTCTTTCATGATTCATGGTGGAGAGAGGAAATCCCTGAGGATTGGAAGAGGGCCAACATTGTGCCCATCTTCAAGAAAGGGAGGAGGGAGGACCTGGGCAACTGTAGGCCAATCAGCCTAAACTCTATTCCAGGGAAAATCCTGGAAAAGCTCATTAAAGAATCTATCTGCAATACGCTCACAGAAGGTAAGATTCTGAATGACAGCTAGCATGGCTTTGTCATGGGTAGGTCTTGTCTTAACAATCTCATATTCTTCTGTGACCAGGCCTCTCACCACCTGGACAGAGCAGACACGGTGGACATTATATACCTAGACGTCCAAAAGACTTTTGATCTAGTATCCTTGTTGGAAACTGGAATATTGTGGGCTCAGCTGCTCAGTGGTTCAGTGGGTGGGAAACTGGTGACAGGGTAGGACCCCCAGAGAGTTCTCATGAATGGATCTCTCTTGTCCTGGTCCCTTGGGTCCATGCTTGGACCGGTGATTTTCAACATCTTTATCAATGATTTGAACTGGGGAGTAAAAAGCTCGCTGGCCGAGTTCGTGGATGACACCAAGTTATGGGGCTGTGTGGTCACGTCAGAAGGTAGGTTGCAGATACAGGTGGACCTGGACAGGCTCAAGAGTTGAGCAGACCAGAACGAGATGAAGTTTAACACTTACAAATATAAGGTGCTCCATCTGGGGGCAAACAACTCTCAACATACATACAGGCTCAGTGGTGACAGCTTGACTTGCAGCATGGCCAAAAGGGACGTAGGGGTAATGATTGACCATTGTACAAATATGAGCTGTCAGTGCGAGGCGGTGGTCAGCAGGACAAAGAACATGCTGGTGTGCATCAACTGATGCATCTCATGTAAAACTAAGGAAGCGATACTCCGGCTGTACTCAGCACTGGCAAGACCGCAGTTGGAGTACTGCATCCAGTTCTGGGTGCTGTACTTCAATAGGGATGTGGAAAAACTTGAGAGGGTCCAGAAAAAAAAACACCTGGATGATCAGGGACTTGCAAGGCAAGCCATATGAAGAAAGGCTGAGGGACCTGGGCCTCTTAACCTAAAAAAGATAAGGTTGAGAGGGGACTTGATAGAGGCTTACTGCTATGACAGAGGAGTGCATCAGGAGCTCAGTGAACAACTGTTCACTTTGGCACTCCCAGGGAAGACTAGGAGCAATGGATACAAACTCATGGAATGCCACATCAGGCTTAATACCAGGAAAAACTCCATGTCAGCATGTCCAGACTGTGGAATAAACTCCCTCCAGAGGTGGTACAGTCACCTACCCAGGAGATTTTCAAGAAGAGGCTGGACAGTCACCTCACTGGGATCACCTAACCCCAGTTGTCTTCCTGCCTAGAGCTGGAGAGATGGACCCGATGATCTGCAAGGTCACTTCTAGCCCCTAATAATCTATGAATCTATGAAAACTTCATTACCAGAAGCAAAATTCCTATGCCCCAAAGCACACCAAAGCTGCTTGGGGCCAGTGGCAGCAGCAGTCTTCCTAGTGCACGTGTGGGCTGCACCCAGCACCAGTCCCAGCCAGCAGCAGCAGCCTCCTGTTATCCAGCAGGGAGATCAAGGCTCCGCCTGCAACCCTGGGAGGGCTGCGCCAGACTCCTCCCAGGTGTGTAGGCCCCTGATCTGCCTGCCAGATCACAGGAGGCTTCTGTTGCCAGCTGGCACTGGCCCTGGGTGAAGCCCACACCCAGTGCCAGGAAGATTGGTGCTGCCACTGGCCCCAGGCAACTAAAGCAGCCTTCTATGATCCAGAAGCAGATTGGGCACATGCACCCCCAGAAGGAGTCTGGCAGAGCCTCTGCAGCCCGTCCAGGGGTGTGGGCAGGCCCCTGATCTACCTGCTGGATGACAGGAGGCTGCTGCTGCCAGCTAGGAGCAGCACTGAGCGCAGCCCACACCCAGCACTGGGAAGATCGGTGCTGCTGCTGGCCCCAGCTGACAGCAGCAGCTTCTTGTCACCTGGCAGGCAGTCTGGGGGCCTGCACCCCTGGGAGGAGTCTGGTGTAGCCTCGCGGCCCTCTCAGGGGTGTGGTCCCCCAGATCTGCCTGCCAGATGACAGGAGGCTACCACTGCTGCCAAATGACAGTTTTGCTTGTCAACAACTTGAGGTACAGTGTCCCAGAAACCTCTGTACCTATCTCCTTAAAACTTGGCAAGCTTCATGCCCTCAGAAGGGGCTACCATCCCTGCAAGTGTCATCCAAATCAGGCAAGAAATGACAAAGTTATAGGCAGCTTCATTCTTCCCTATTATAGCCTATGGGCAAAATGTTGAAACAGCGAAACAGTTTCGACGAAACAAAATGGAACAGTGCTTTCAGAATGAAATGAAACTTGAAATGAAACACTGTTCTGTTGAAACATTGAAACAGAAGTCAAAGCAGAACAGTGCTGTTTTGCACAACCTTAATACAGAGTATCTTTCAGTAGCATGGTACCTGCTACTATTTGCAACAGATTCATTAACTGTGGCCACAAAACCGTGAACAATGCCAGGAGAGAAATATGGTTAATAAGTTACAGTGCCCTCAGGCTAGCTTATTGTAAGTGACCTAGATTGTGTTATTATTATTATTATTATTATTATTATTATTTTACAGAATTCTGGAGTTTCTACAGCACAGCTGTAGTTGACAGAAGGGTTGAGTGTGGGGGATGGGATAAAAGCCAGTGTTGTCAACTCAGAATAGGCTTGGATTTGGATTCTGTGGCCCTGCCCGGTGTTCAGGCAGCAACTGCCATGAGAAAAACTGATATTGCTTACCAGGAGAATGCCTACCCATGTGCCTTTCCTTTGATAATAGGCGTCTATAAGAGGGGAGATCCTTCATTTTGTTTTTTATTTTCTATCAATTGCCTGAATACCAAAAAAAAAATCATTGGATAGATAAGCAGACAGTAGAAAAATGCTATTGATTTCAGTCTTCTTTAAAGCACAGCACAGTCACTCTCTGATGTTTGCACCTGCCTGGTGAGGTAAGGGGAGCAAGAATCTTTATTTCCATTTTGTAGATGCGGAAACTGAGGTTAAATGAAAATCACTGAGAGTGGCTATTACAGCTGGAAATACAAGTCAGTCACCAAAATCATGCTGTCTCACACAGAAGATCACTAAACTTAATTAGTTCCCTTTTTCCATACAAAACTGGTACATAATGCAGCATCAGCCAAAGGTCCCTATTTAAGATTAGTCTTGGGGTGCATGATCTCCAGCACTAATCAACTCTTCACCTGAAACATTTGTCCCAGTAGTCTGCTAGGAAGGGGCATACTTGTATGTCATTCGGTTATAATGTTAAGACCTGAGATGATTAATAAAATATACTATGTGCTTTGTTGTGGTCCTGTAGGACTGTCTGCAGCCCTATTATCCCCATGAGTTTGCATATGAGAATATAGGTCCTTGAAACAAATTAATCTAAAATTCTTGATATTTATTTTAATGTGAAATGTACAAAAATCATAGACTCATGGAAACATAAAGCTAGAATATATCTCAAAAGGCTATCTCAGGTATCCCTACTGTACTGAAGAAGCCTAAATATATCCCTGATCATACAGGTTATTTCTTAGAAAGTGAAAGAAATGTGTATTTGGGAGATGCACACTGCCTGCTCTTGACTGTAGCCAAACTAATCTCAAGAATAGCTATCTTAAAATAAAAATAAAAAATAAAAATAATTAGTTTCCCATGTAAATTTGAACAATCATTTCACCTCCTTCTGTTTGCCATCTTCAAAAGGAGATAACCTTTGTCTTTGGTAAAATGCTTTGAGATTCTCCATTGTGCAAATGCAAAGTACAGTTGTTTCAAGTACCTTAAAATCTTTTTTTATTGGTCTGAAAATCCATAACAAATATGATTAGTCTTCATATGTATTTCTACATCAAGATCTCTTGCTTTGATGGTTGTTCAGTTGGAATGTAGAGAGACCTGTTAGCCATTTTTTTAGGAGGAGTTATTTATTGATAATTATCTATGAAGCCCTAACTGGACTAAATGCTAGCTAGTTCTTTCCCCAGAGTGACAGCAAGGGCAGCTAAGGAAGCCCTAAAGGTAAGAATCCTCCCCTGCCTTCCCCTTCCATCCCATTCTGAGTTCCTCGCCAACCCACCAGGGCTCCCCAATATTCCCCTCTCCCCCTAAGGCCCTCTGTCTGCCTCCTTAGGCTCCCCCCTTTCTCCCTTATCCTCAAAGCTTTCCCTTCTGGCTTTCTTCCTGCCCCTCCCCCACGTTCTCCTGCTTACTTGTGCTTCTGATGCTGTCCCGGGGAGCAGACAGGGAAGAGGATCCCTCCCACCCACTACTACTGGTACTGCAACCAGGGCTGCTGCTGTCTTTCAGGCTGAGCCCAGTTCAGAAAGCAGTGGCAGCAGTGGTGATTGGGTTCTCCTTCCCTGCCTGCTCCCTGGGACAGTGCTGGCTGAGCTGCCTACACTGCTTTTGAGATCAGATGAACCAGGTATGCACAGAGACACTTGGCTCTTAGCCATGCCTCCCCCCCCTCCACAACTTGCCAGCACTCTAAGGGCAAGGCAGAGCAGTGCAGATTTGGGGAGATAATAACTCTTAGGTTAAGTATAGACAGCTAAAAAGCCTGAGGCTGAAGTGATTCAGCCTTCGCAGTTTAGTCTAAAATGCACAGACATTTACCTTTGATTCAGGAAATGCAGCCATATGCCTGCAGTGGCCCAGGCCAGAACCCGGGGGGTAGTAGAGAATGACCCTCTGGCTGTGTGTTTACTTCCTCTTTCTGCTGTCCCTGAGTTCTCTGGGATTTGCAGTCCAGAATTACAGCAGCAGCACTCTGCATGGCTGCTTATCACTTCTTCCTCTTCCAGGTGCCTCTGGGATTTGTAGTCCACAATTGCAGCCAACAGTAAGTTTGAGTGGGAGAAGGGGTGTTTAACCCCCCCCTCTGGCTTCAGACTCAAATGGGGTTTGTTGGGAAGGGGGACAGGTCCCCTATAGACTGGGCTTGTCCCCTCCCAACCCCTTGTCAGTCAGCCCTCACTGCTCCAGCTAGGGAGCAGAGCAGACAGCCCAGCCCAGCCCAGCCCAGGGCTGGAAAGCATGCTGGGGTGCTGGGGGACTGTGATTTAACTTGAACCAGGAAGGGTTCTGGGACAGAAGTTTCATAAACTCATGGGAGACTGATACCTCCTGAGTTTGGGGGTACCCCAGCAGCTGATTGCCAACTGGGGTAGTGGGGAGGGGTGCCCCAGGAGCTGATCACTGACTAGGGGAGGGGTGCTGCAGTGGCTGATTGCTGACCCTAGAAGTGCCAGCAGCAAAAATGGAAGTGCTGCTGACGCTTCTCTCAGAGCCCCCACTCACCAGCCAGCACCAATCTTGGTGGGGGTGGGGCACTGGATGGCACTTCTCTTGGTGGCCCCACTCCCCGGCCAGTGAGGGCCAATCTCAGGAGGGGCACATGCCCCTCCGTATCTCTCTTACACATTGCCTATGCATAAACAGGTTTGACCAAAATCAGTTAAATCTGGTACTACATGCAACCAGGTTTATCTTAAACTAGTTTCAGGTATTTTGAAACTGGTTTATATGCACTGAGCTTCTGTTCTGTTACAGGATTAAACCAGTTTCAAATCACTTAAACCGGTTTATGTATAACTTCTGTCTCTAGCCTTAATGTAAACCTGTTATCTTTAACACCAACTAACATTGCTTAAAGTTAGTACATATAAATTGTAAGGTGTAACCACACTGTAACATTCTTTAGAATTAGCACCTACTAACTGTAACATGTAATCTTACCCTGTGTTTCCATTTCTCTATTCCCTAATGCATTATCATGCTCCATCTCTAATGATCTATGGCATGAGCCTCACCTTGTGGAAGAAATTCCTGCAGTGAGTGTCAAGCTGGATGGGTAATAATTTTGCCTAACAGTTCTGGGTGGGTTTGGTGTCTGGACTAGCGAGAACATGTTCTCTTTACTCTTAAACCTGCTGCCTCCACTCTGGTGAATTCACTGGCTGGTGGTATATGAGGTGATGTGGGCAGCAGCAACAGGGGAGACAGAGGTTGCCTGAAGAGCAAGCAGCATAACAACAGGAAATTGGGAGCAGTTTTCATAGCAGCTTTTCACAGGGGAGTGAGTGTGTTACTATACAAGTAGACTGGGGCATGGAGTGGTGTGTCCTTCAGCTAGTCTTAGAAAGTAAAGGAATGCTGCCTCTAGTTTCAGCAGGATGAACTACCTTTGCTTGAAGCCTGTTAGTGGCTTTGATGGACTTCCAAGGACAACTCAGTTCTCTGAAAGCAGTTCTTCAATGATTCAGTATATGGTATGGTTTCTCTTATTCTTTGTGCTGAAGTCAGGAAGTCTGGGCAGAGCTGTTGCCCATATTCTGTTTTGCAAAGGCAGCTGAAAATAAGCTTGAATAAGCATGCATTTTGAGCAAGCAGACTCCAAATTAATTCCTGACCACTATAGGTGGTCCTGCTCTTTCCTTCGGCTCAGCAGCTATCACAGGGCCAATATGATGTACAATATGACTGTTAGCTCCTATTTTGTAGCTGATTTACTTTTTCTCTTGGTGAAATTAATCCTATAAAGTGGATAAGATTCTTCTTTCATAATATGCTTTCATCCCAGCGGTAGCTGCATTTCAGTGCTGGGTGAAATTACCCCTTTAAAGGATAGGAGTTAGTGTTAGTAAGAAAGCATCATTTTTACTTGGTTATTTTTTACTGATATATTATTTGTTACTATTTATTATGGTTTTAAATTACCTAGTAGAAATAGCCTAGGTTTTACTGGTTTTAATTATAAATAATGGAAGTGTGTAAAGTTAAGTGAGGGCTTTCACATTTCTAATTGAAATATAGTAGGTAAACCACATTTATTGAAAAACTATGCAAAAATAAAAATATTAGCAACAGGAGAAAATCTTTGGGGAGCTAATGTCAGACTGACTTGTGACTACTCCTGCCTAATTTATCTCAGCCCAGTGGCCTCACTGACTGGTCTGAGATCTGAGCCATTATAGCTAAACATGCCTGTATGTGGTGTTGGAAATGCTTTGCTTAGCTGTTTTTATAGATGATGGTTTTCAGGTGCAACGTGAGAGCTACTGTTGGTTCTTTATTATGTACCTAGGAAATAATTTTATGTATAAAAGCACAGAACCATATACTGAACTGTATAACATCAAAACTGCATGTATATGTTAATATAAATGGTGCATGTGTCTGGGCTTTGAAGATTAAGGCCTGAGGGTAATTTGACCCTTTTTCTTTGGTCAAGGCTTCTGTGTTGATATGATTTTTTCTGCCACCACTATTGCCTTTCAGACTGTTTGGTAGCCCACACAGCTCAGATGTCTGAATTGAATGTTTGGACAGTTTCAGTGGCTTTTTTTTTTTAACAAATCAGTGTCAAACAGACATCTTACATTGTAGTTGCCTGGCTTTTTGGGGGCCCAGTTCCAGGATTTTGTTTTTACTTACTTACTAATATAGAAAACTTTTATTTTATTAAGGACGAAACAGTTAAAAATATACTGGCCTCTGTTAGGACAACTACATCTGAAGATGACGGATGTTAGCTACAATTAAAGGCTCTCTTCTCTGGTCTCCATCCACCTTGTTTCTTCTTTGCCTGTCTGTTCTAGATCAGTTTTTATGTTGTCGTTACTTTGGTCTACCTCCAAGTCTGATACTCTCCACCACAGCTTCCAAAATTTGCCTTGCTTGCCTTCTCTTGGTGTTTCTTACAATATGCCCTGCCCATTTCATTCTCTGAGCTCTTACCTCACTCAAGACAGGTCTTTTGTAAAGGTCCACAAACTCCTCCAAACTATGTTTTCTTGTACTGCACCAAATATATTCCTTAGCATTTTATTTTTTTAAAACTTGAAGACTTTTTCCATTTACCTTTGTCAGCATCCAGGATTTGGATCCATATAAAAGGACAGATTTAACAATTGTGCTATAAAGCTGAATTTTTTCACATTTAGAACTTGGAATGTTAGAAGTTTGTATAAACCTGGACCTTGAAAGTGTCTATTAGCAGAGATGGAGTGATATGAAATGAACAGTTAGTGATACACAATTGGTATTTATGCATGGCCAATGAACTGTTCCTGCACAATACAGATGGTAGTGTACTAGTTCCCTAACAAATGTAAGCAACTGAATATTTGAGTTTACCAGGCTGTGTTTCATTAACTGAAATATAAGATAATATACAGGTATGTTAGGCTTTTAGACATGAATACCAATGCGTAATCTTCTGTAATTCAATTAAATTGACCCCAGGCATTCAGTAATGTGGCCTAGATAAAAATACTGATTAAGTGACACCCCTTTAATCCAAATATATGTGAACTTTCAGCTCGTTTATATGCTTTTTACAAATGTATCGTAATTGCAACTTGAAATGAAATGCAAGAATTCTTAAAAAATAATGTTGTTTTCTTCTTCCTCACCATAGGACACTATGGGATGAATATAGAAGTTTCTCTTTGGCAAAAGATATTCATAAAATATCCTTAGTTCTCCATAGTGAAAAAGAATAGGAAAGACTAGACCAATGATTTTGCAACATTGAAAAAATAGGTTCGTGTATAGTGTACCCACATTGGCCGCCCCCCCCCCCCCCCCCAGCCTGTTTGCGGAGCG
>JAGPOW010000304.1:112357867-112369998 GCA_030014935.1 Caiman crocodilus | reverse complement strand
TCCTGGCCTGGGGCACTGGGTCAGAGCTGAGGCTGGTCCCCAAGTGGCAGGGCTGACTGGGAGAAAATTTGCTTCTGGTCAGTATCAAGACATGCATTACTGCGCAGTTACTAACTGCAAGTATATTTATTACTTGCATTTGCAGGTAGCAAATTTACTTGAACATAGAACATTTTACTGCACAGTAAATATCTGCATGTGTAGACATGTACACTTACTGCACAGTAAACTGCTGTGCAGTAAGGCATCTCAAGCCTACTATTATATAATATTATATTATATAATATATACACAGACACACACACATATACGTACATAAATACACACATATAAATATATATACACATATATATGTAGACATATATATGCATATACATATACTATATATGCGCATCTATAAACACATATTTACACATATATATGTACACATTAGGGCTGTGAAAAGCTTCAGGTGCCGATTCAATTTGGAGGAGATTCAGTGGCCAAATCGCTGAATCTGAATTGAATCAGGGAACCAATAAAAAGGTCTGCATCAATTCAGAAAGCTTCAGAGATTTGGGCAGTCCCTGCTTGCTGCTGCAAGGAGCCGGACCCACATTCCATGCTGGTAAGTAGTGGGCGGGGGGGAGGGGACCATGGGGGTACCCCCACCAGGCCCCATTGCCTGCCTGCTCCCCTAGCCCCAACCCCCGCCCATGGCTGCACTACCTTGGCCCAATTCCCAGCTCTTAAAAATAATAAAAAAATAGACCCTACTCACCAGCTACTGCAGTGGCCTCAGTACTTTTGGGGGCTCATGGCAGAACACCCCCATGCAATGCAGGTCAGTGGCAGGCAGCAGGGATTGCCCCCCCTGCCTGGCAGGTGCTGGTGAGTGGGGGGTTTTATTTTTATTTTTTTAAGGAACTGGGAGCTGGGTCCAGGAGGGGCAACCATGGAGGGTGGGGCTGGAGAGTGAGCGGAGATCAAGAGGCTCATGGCAGAGCCCCTCATGCATTGCAAGGCTGTGTGCAGCAGCTGGTGCATCTGGGGCTTTTTTTTTTTAAAGAGCCAGGAGCTGGGGCCAGGCAGGGCAGCCATTGAAGGGGCTGGGAGTGTGGACGTGGGATGGGGCCTGTCAAATTTGGAAATTCAGCCGATTTGGCAGTGGCCAAATCTCTGAATCAGATTTGGCTAAATCAATTCAGGACAGTGATTTGAATTACCGAATCAAATCACTGAACCCCGAATCAGTCGAATTTGAACCTGAAGTGAATACTAGCTGCTTCACACAGCCCTAATACATATACACATATATACACACACACACACATATACTGGACAACTGCCCACCAAGTATGATGGGGGGGCAAGGATGGACCCCCCTCAGCCAATGCCCCGCACTGCTGCCTCCCTGCCCATGGCCCCTGGCCCCCTACACCTTACCCACCTGCTTCGGCCCAGCAGTCTCTGCTGTCATGGCGACACTTCTGTGTGTGCAGAGCACACTGATTGTTTGTTTCAATAAGCATTGTGGTTAGCTGCTGAGACAACCAATCAGAGTGCAAATAAAGTCCTACGGACAGACAGACAGACAGATTAGTGTAGTATGCATGTTTGGATATTAGTTATGTTTAAATTATAATAGTATTGAATTGATAAACCTCTATGATTGTATGAACAGTTAAAAATCCGTTTTGTGCTTGTTCTCTATTTGACACGGGCAAATGAATTTCATATGCCTGTGTACATGAGTGTCTATGTGAGAGGGTGAATGGTGAAAGAATGGTAACTGTTTGCATGAAAACAGAAGAAGATTTAACTGATTGTGTAAACAATAAGGTGCCTATGTATGAGTTATCAGACAGTAAAATAATTAAGCTAATTAATGTATGGCTGAAGAACTTGTCTGTGATCAGGTGCAAAGAAAATAGTGAGAAGAAGGAATTCTGCATATTCTACCATTTGAATTACACAATGCCTTCTCATTAAAAACTGAGCATGGAAAAACCCCAGTACTGAACAAAGACTTGAAATCCCTTTAGTAGTGAGATGCAGAAAAGCCAAGATGGGGAATACACCCTCTGTAACCTCCTGGAGTACAGGTGTGTCTGTTTACCCCTACTCATATCACCCTCAATGAGCCTGGACTGGATATCCAGTGCTAACATTGAGTAACTTCTGCTGGTAGCTATAACATCATATTGAAGTGGTTTTGCCTGTATGTTTATCTATGTATGCTTGTACGCCTGATGTGTCCAAGCTTATGTATCTGCTTCATGTAATCAACAAATGCGGCATTTTGCCTTATCCCCCTTTATAAGGTCTCACTCTTGATTTGAGCAATTGGCAATTTAAAGTAACACTAAGCCTTTTATAATATTAGAACATATATACATGCATACACACATACACATCAGGCCTGTACGAAGTGACTAGTATTCCCTTTGGATTTGGCTGATTTGGGGGACAGTGATTCAACTCAGTGATTCGAATCATTGCCCCAAATCAATTCAGGTGAATCTGATTTGGAGATTCAGCTTCTGCTGAATCTCTGAATCTCCGAATTGCCCAGGCCCACCCCTTGCATATTCTCCCAGCCTGGCAATGGCTGCCCCATCAGCCCCAGCTCCCAGCACTTGGGGAAAAAAAAACCCTGACTTGCTGCTGCAAGGGGGCTGGCAGAGGTCCTCGCATGGTCCCCTCCGTCCTCCCTCAGCCTCCTTTCCCCTGCCCCTAGTACTTACCAACTCCTAGTCCGACTGCAGCTCCCTGCTGCAGCTACTGGCGACTGTCCAAATCATCAACGCTCTCCAAATCTTTTCCAAAGATTCAGAAAGCTTTGAATCAAGTTGGACCTTTTAATTGGTCCCAATTCAATTCCGATTTGGAGATTTGGCCACCAAATAGGGCTGAATCTCCTCCAATTGAATCATCACCCAAAGCGTCGCACAGCCTCACCTCCTCCCCCCCCGTGTCATGTTTATGACCTCTTCCTAAACAGAAGCCATGGTGCCATCTGCTGTCAAAGCAGGTAACCTCTGCTGAAGTTGTGGAATGGCTACAATAGAGCTGATAACTCATACATGATGTGTAGTTGAATGCTTTTATTCAAGTTGACTGCATTGATATAGGGTGGATATGTCACACTGAAGTGATTAATTTGGTACACAGTCTATGGTTCATGGAGAATCGAATCAATAAGGAACACACAAGGACACTTGCCCTGCCAAATATCCACTGGTCATGCTTTAATAAAGAAGTTTAATTACATCATAATGAGGGCCATATTAATTATTAATTTCCTGTTAATCATCGAAGCTAATGCTAGTACAATGTGTCCCGAATTTCCTTCTCATTTCAAACATCATCCTTTTAGCCAAAGCTAACATTCACTGCAGAGCCTGCTTCTTCATAATATACTGAAAGAGCAAATTATACATGCTCCAATAAGGAATGAATATGTTGCTTCCAAAGAATTCCCAAGCCTTGAAAAGGGTGAGACGCACAGGAGATCAGATTTGTGGTGGTTTGGTTCTTTTTGACAGTAGAAATACTTGCTGCTCTGATTATGACTGGGAAACTATAGTGCACCAGAAGGGACTGGCTAATGAATCATTTTATGCCTCACATTTTAATAGTTTGACAGTATAATTGAAGGGATAATTTCCAAAGTTAATTCTAGCCTGACATGGAAATGCAGTTCATGTTCCTCTGTTTACACCAAGTAATGGCAATGTTAATGTTTACTTCAGTGGCTTAATATGTTTTATTTCTTAAAGTTGCTCGCATTCATAAAATAAATGGGTATTCCTATCAGGAGTTTGGTGATGCATTTGATGGAGATCGTGCAGGCATGTAAAAAACAGTGTCTAGCTTAGCAATAATATTGAAGGAACATTTCTGAATTTAACAAATGTGAGCATGTATTTGGGAAATCCCAGTGTTTGCCAAACATTTTATTTTTAATTTTTTTTTCTGGCCACTTATATTTTACAGAGGCTCTAGGTTTTGAGTGATTTCTCTCATCCCATCAGCATGGGCAGAAGGGTGCCTACATTTTTCCACGAGGCCTCAGCTCTGCCAGAAATTTCAACGCAGAAATTTCAGCTTAACTGGATAAAGAATCTCTTCCTTTTAGGCTTGATATTTCCATTCCTCTAACATGATTTCTTTCCCCTCCCCCCCCACAAATTCCAACCATCATTGCATTAACAATGATAATACCACAAGTAAGCAGGAAAATACTAAAAGACCTATTAATACTTGTTATCAGAAATCATGAAATTATGATAATGTCTAGTGCTTAGAAACATCCAGATGAAATTTAAGGAAAATGCTGGAAAGATATATACATAAAGCCAAGTGGAATTATATAGGTAAAGTGTATTTTGACTAGTCTGTAAGGGAGCAGACAGTCAAATTCAAATGAAACATTAGAAGATTCTGAATCATATAAAAAAAGAAATGTAAAATTATTCAGAATCTTCTAATGCTTTATATCACTGTCTTTCCGTAGCAGATCAGTCAAAATACATTTTTTTCTGTATAATCTCACTTGATTTTCTTCTTTTCTGAACAGAAGGTAAATGATGCTGTATTTCTTCTTTTTAGAATACTACTGATCTTGACAAAACAGGCTGAGAATGTGTTTCCTGTGTTAATTTTGCTGACTTGACATGTTTCCTGTAAGTCACACAGAGCCGATGCCAAAAAGACTGGCTCTTTAATAGCTGTGGAAATGCTTTTCCTTACACGGGCACATAAGGGCAGTAAAGTGTACTACACCTTTTCTTCTCAAAACTAGCAATATTTCTGGTGCTATTATTTATTTCGTACTACTTTAGATGTAGTGGAATGTTTTGCTGGTCTGGTAAGGTATTATAAGCATTTCTGCCTGGTTTAATGAACACTTTTCCAAGGAAAATAGTTTTCTCCCAATAAGCACAAAAGATGTGTCAATGAATATAATTGCTGGGGTTTTTTTAGGAAGAAACAACCAAACCTGTTTGATAGGACTTTTGCTTTTTTGGTATTTCAGTGACTGACTGGAGCAACTATAATAACTAGCTGAGTGAGTGGTGTCTGCTGAGTAAGCTAGAACAGTTCCAGTCGTATGTCTGGAAATGGAGAGTTTTCATATCAGCACTCCACTATGATGCATGTGCATCAGCAAGGAATTTGGCGTGGGTGTCTGAAGATGAGAACCATATTCTTGTTAGACTGTTCAATTACATGGTAATTAAAGGTGAAACTGCAGCTAACTTTTTGTAAGCAGAATAGGGTTGGGGGCAAATAGAGGACAAAGGAGCAAAAAGCTGCTCCTATGAGGTACATCCAGGGCATGTCTACATAAGATGCTACTGTGTTAGTGAATATTTTTTTAGTACTCATATAAGAAAAAGTACTCAATAAATGTACAGTAACCAGAGTTACTGTGCAGTAGTGCCAGCAAATGCCTTTTAGCACCTGTGCAGTAGTCTCAGCATGGTTTTTGCCACGCGATGCTACTGCACAGTAGTAGCAGGCTACTGCGCAGTCAGTGTCGTGTGTAGATGTGACCCCAGTGTTGTTAACATTCACATTTTAATTGCTAGTAATGTAGTTTTGGCTTCTGCCAGTGCCCATCTGTCCATGACTCCAGAAACATTAGTCCTCACAAGATCAGTCCTATTCAAACAGAAAATGTCCTGTTTTCCCTACTTTTTCCATCTCCAGGAGGAACAATAGCCAAGCAGATCTTCTGTAGAAGTAAAGCAGAGCTCTCTCCATCAGGGTGCCAGAGGAGTTTTTGTATGGAGTTGTAGAGAGTGAATATTTAACATCATTCTCAGAGGAGGGAATCAACAGAGATTTTAGCTACTCAGGTTTGCTTTTCTCCCCTTCTGTGAAAAAATGGCTCTCTACAGTCTCTGCTTCCTTTTGGCTTTCCTTTTTTTTTTTTCCCCTTTGTCCCTTCCACCTCAACACTGGGAATGGGGATAGAGCATGAAAATCTCCTGGAGCTGTGGCAGTGGGAAAAGGGGACTTCTGTAGCTGCTACCCAGAACTGGAAGAAGGTAGTTCTGAGAATCTTGGGAGCTACAAGAAGACTGCCGGTGCAATGCAGGGTAGGAGACAAAGCTGATGTGGGGACCAAGAAATGCAAGATTCATTGTGGTGTTGAGGAAAGACAAGCAGAACTTTGTGTGAGAGGAAAAAGCTAGAAGCACTGCTCCACCAAGCAGATTATATCAGCTTTACTATAACTATAACTATAATTTCAGTAATCAGTAACTATAATTTCTGGTGAGAGATCCTGCAGTAAGGGCCACAGTCACTTTACACATCTGAGAGAGCTGGCAACACTTTTAGGGCTGTGTGCACACAAGGAGGGTGTAGTAGCATGGTAGCACTCTCCTTTTAGGCCACTCTTCAGGAGCAGCAGCCAAGGAGTTGAAGTCCCCAAAGCAGGTAAGAATCTCCCCTTACCTTTCCCTCTGTGCTCAGTTGCATTTCCCCTCTCCTCTTCTCCCATTTCCCCACTACCCTGCCCACTGCTGCTGCTCTCCCTGGCAGCCAGCATGGCTTCATCAAGAGCAAGTCATGCATGATCAACCTGGTTGCCTTCTGTAAGATGACTATCTCTGTGGATGTGGGAAGAGCAGTGAATATGGTATACCTTGACTTTAGCAAGGCTTTTGATGTAGTTTTCCACAACATTCTTGCAAGCAAGCTAAGGAAGTCTGGTTTGGATAAAGGGTCTATAAGTTGAATAGAAAACTGGCTGGATGGTCAGGCTCCAAGGGCAGTAATCAATGGCTTGATGTCTAGTTGGCAGCCAATATCAAGTGGAGTGCCCCAGAGGTCCGTCCAGGGACTAGTTTTGTTTAAAAGTTTCATCAACGGCCTGAAAGATAGGATGGAGTGCACCCTCAGCAAGTTTGCACATAACACTAAGCTGGGGGGAGCAGTAGGTATTTCCCCTAGGAATAGGCCTAGGATTCAGAGTGACCTAGACAAACTGCAGGATTGGACCAAAAGAAATCTCATGAGATTCAACGAGAAGTGCCAAGATCTTCATTTAGAATAGAACAGTCTCATGCACTGCTATAGGCTTGGGACCAACTGGCTAAGCAGCAACTCTGCAGAAAAGGACCTAGGGGTTACAGTGAACAGTAAGTTGGATACAAGCAAACAGTGTGCCCTGGTTGCCAAGAAGGCTAACAGCAAACTGGGCTGCATTAGTAGGAGCATTGCAAGGAGATGGAGGGAAGCAATTGTTCCCCTCTATCTGACACTGGTGAGGTTACATCTGGAGTATTGTGTTCAGTTTTTGCATCCTCCCCTTACAGAAAGGGTGTGGACAAATTGGAGAGAGTCCAGAAGAGAGCAATGAAAATGGTTAGGAGCCTTGGACACAAGACTGCTGAAGACAGGCTGAGGGAACTTGGCTTATTTAGTCTGGAGATGAGAAGACTGAGCAGAGATTGAACAGTAGCCTTCAAGTACCTGAAGGGCAGTTCCAAAAAGGAAGGAGCTAGACTGTTCTCAGTGGTGGGAAATGACAGAACAAAAAGCAATGGTTTTGAGTTGCAGCAAAGGAAGCTTAGGTTAGGGATTAGAAAAAAACTCCCACTAGGAGGGTAGTAAAACACTGAACAGGCTACCAAGAGAGGCTGTGGAATCTTCATCCTTGGAGATTTTTAAAACGGAACTAGACAAAGCTTTGGCTGGGATGATCTAGTTGGGGATAGTTTTGCTTTGAGCAGGGGGTTGAACTAGATGATTTCCTGAGGTCCCTTCCAACCCTCATTTTCTATTAATCTATGATGTGGTTGAAGAAGCCCCCTCACTAGTTCTCTCATAGCACATTGTGTAACTCCAGGCCTTCAGCTTTTAATTTCTGGTAGTTTAAGATGGCAGGAGCTCTTTATTCTGCAGAATCCAAGGCAACACTTGTCCCTCTGTTTCAGGAGCCTGGATTTATATTCACTGAGCTCCTCTTCAAGTCAGGAGGTCCCCAGACCAGCTGTAGGCGGGCCCCCTGGGCCCTGTAGGAGCTTGCTGTTGTTCTCCTAGTCCTGCTGGAGTTGTTTCCTTTCTACCTAGAGCTCTGCCCTATTGGCCTATTGCTCTGTAGCCAGCTACCAGTTAGTTCAGAGGTTCTCAAACTGTGGGCTGTGGACCATTACTAGTCTGTGAGCTCCATTCACGTGGTTTGCAGAAAGGTTGAGGAACCATCAAGAATATCTCTACCTGTAAGGTAAGACTACTGATATTAAAATATGAGTTGTGTGCTTTGATATGAAGAACAAAACAAAGTTTATTAAGCAGTTTGCCAAGACCCTCAGCAATTTTCAAGTGGTCCATGAATAAAAAGTTTGAGAATCACTGAGTTATTTGCAGTCCTTTAACTCCCTGACTTCTTCTGCAGCTTGCCCAGGTTCAACTATGTGCTCCTGCGTGGGCGCTTTATCTGTTGTATTTCCTACCTTTAAGTAACGGTGTCTTCCTCTGGCTCTCTATTACAGAGGTGCCACTGAGCATGGAGGGAAAGAAAGGGGGTGCCAAGAGGTAGGGGGAGATTCATACTTGATTTGGTGACTTCCAAGTCCCTGGCTGCTGTTCCTGCAGCATGGTTTGCTCACCCTGTCTGGGGGGAAGAAGCTGGGAATAGAGGTACAGTCATTCTTGGAACTGCTGGTTGCTGTTCCTGCACCACCTTTTACACAATCCTGGATCTTCCCATGGGTACAAACGCTGTGAATGGACATGGGAATTCCAACTAGCTCCCATATTCTGTCACAGTCCCCTGCTCTAGCCTGAGTTTCATTCTCTTTCTGACCCAACAAGGGTTCAGGGACTCAGCAAAGTTTCTTCTACAGAGACTCTTCCTTGCCATTAGGGAATGCTGATGTGCCAGTAATAACAGCAGGAAGACTTGTTTCTCCTCTGCTCTCCACTTTTACAGCCATCATGGAATTGTCAGGGAGGGGATGAGAAGGAAGCAGCTCGCTGCTTCAGGACCTTGCTAGCTGTGAGCTAAGAGGGACCAGGTGCAAAGAGTGGGGCTCAAGGAGGAAGATTCTTGAGGCGGAAGGGTTCTCCTTGTCTCCTTTTACTGTTTCCTCTCACCCACTATGTGTCACCAGTCATTTTCTTCAGGTATCCCAGTTACACTGGATGAAAAGCTCTACCAGAGGAAGGTAAACCACTTGGCAGTGGGGAACAGAGGGAACCTCCCACAGGTGTTGGGTGCATGCTCAAAATAATTGCTATGCTTAGACATCCTAGTTCCCAAACCAGAAGCAGTGGAGTTGCATTTGTGTCACTTTTGGAGGCCCAGCTATCTCTGCTGTTACCACCCAGAAAGATTTGCAGGTCACTTTTCAGGTTTTCCATAAGATGAGATTTCGGTTTGTCTTTTTGATCTGGATAATGTCTCTGCTTGCTGGAATGTATCAGGATGTAAGCTTATATCCTCTAATATTCTGACATATAAATAATTGAATGTTGTCTCTAGCAAATGTGGAAATGTGTCTTGAACTAATAGTGATAAAAACTAGGCCACTGGATAGTTAAAATTTGGAAAATTATTGTGACCTCTATGTCTTTGCCAGGATTTTCTAAAGAGCCAGGATGCTGGGGCTGGGCAGGGCAGCCATTGACAGGCCTGGAAGAGCAGGCAGGTGTTAGGGATGCTCATGGTGGCTGGGGAGGCAGGCAGCAGATGGGGCACCACCAACATTGCCGGTGGTATCTGTGGTCGGTCCCCGATCACTGCTGGCTGCTGCTGCTGGTGTCTGTGGGTAGTCGCCAAGTGCCAGCTGGCTCTCATTCCTGCCCCCACCACCACTGACAGCACAGTGTCTGCCTGCGGGAGCTTGCCATGCCCCTCCAGCCTCCAGGGGCATGTGGCATTCATGTCTAGAAGAGAGCATTTGTAGCTGAGAAATTTTAGGATGGCATCATTTTTAAATATATTTTTGTAATCATTGTAGCATCCCCTTGAATCTTAACAAAGTATCTCTTAGTCCACTTTTGCCTGTTTTTTGGCAAACTGAATTTTACTTCAGTCTTTGACTGAAAGAAAAAATCTTTACAATAAAATTCTTTTATAATACTATTTTTAAAAGAACTCTGACATCAACATATTTAAAATGAAAGATTAAACAAATGCAGCCTCAGAGACAGAACCAAAATATACCTTAACAAAAACCCCTTTTCTTAGGCAGCTTTTTGATTAATTCTGAATTGGTAGGGCTGTAAAGAAAACTACTCCATATGGAGCTATGAAAACTCCCAATCCACTATACATGAGATGGAAAATTCTATAATTCTTCATAATTTTTTTTCTTTACATATTCTCCCAGAACTTTGTCATGATCTTCCTGGGCTGTGGATCCTTTCCTGTTTCACTGGCTGTAGGACTGAAACTGGATCAGTTACACTTACTTTGGAATACCTGGTAAGTGAAGTATAGTATCTCACCCCACTATGTTGTGTATAGGATGTAAACTGGGAAGTAATTATCTTCAGTATGATTATCTTTGAGAAGTGCAGAGCCCATTCCAGTTTGAGCAAAACAGTTGAGTGTAACAGAGCAGAATTGTAAGCATTATTATCAATGTACTAGCAAATTGCTTGTCAAGAAGGATGGGGGGCAGTGGGGACAGTGTCCCACATCTGGCCCCATTCCCCCCTTCTCACACCCTCAGTTAGGTCTGGCCCCACTCCCCCTACACTTCCTGCCACAACAAATCTGACCTCGTTCCCCTCTGCACTGCGTACAACTCTGATCCCTCTGCACTCCACAGCGTTGAGTCTGACCTTACTTCCTGTCCCTGATCACTCCAGGTCCGCTTGGCTCACATTCGCCTGCCTCCCCACTTCCCTTCCTCCCTCCCTGCTGAGTGTCTCCCCCTCTGTGCTGGCTGTTCTTGGGGGTGTCTGGGCCGGGTGGGGTGCTGCCACCATAATTCCCTCCTTCACCCTCAGGCAGGGAGGAGTAGCCCCACTGCTCAGGGGAGGAGGTAGAGGCAGAGGTAGGTAGTGGGGAGGGAGCTGCTGCCTGAGGCAGGGGGAAACCTCGCTCAGAGGGCCAGGGCGTGTTTCACGCCACCAAACTTCCCTGGCAGCGGTGCAAACTTGGGCCCACGTAGCTCAGCTGTGCAGCCAATCACCACTTGGCATCTTGGTGGTGCATGTGCAGTTGGCCAGAACTGTTATGGACAGACAGACAGACAAAGCCTTTTATTATATTAGAATAGGAATGACTCTGTTTCTTTTAGTAACAACAGCCACCCTAAATAGAATGAAAATGTTATTTCAGTGTTGATAACACCTCTAATTCAACATTAAATTCACTGTCTCAAGGTATTTCTAACATCACTTATATGTCTGTACAATGCTTGACACAATGGAACAACAACTTGGGGTACGTACAGGTGTTACATTTAGATTGACCTAGCTAGGGTTAGGTTTATCTAAATGCCCATCTGTGCAGGAGTTCAGGGAACCTAGACCCAGGGAAAAAATAGTGGGCCTAATCTATTTTACTTAATCTGAGCAGGTGAGCTAATTTAGATAGGAAATGGGTTAATCTGATCTACTGCATGCCTGTACATCTTGAGAGTGCAGGCCCAGGGCTGGAAAAGCCCAGATGTTCACCTGAGGCCTGGGACTGTGCTCTTGCTCATCCCCTGACCAGGCTATTTATAGCATTTGGGTGGACAGCTGTCCTGTAGACCTGCCAATCTCCTCATGTCCCCCAACCCAATCCCACCTGCCGCTTCCCTTATACCAAAGTTTTTTACTCTAGTTTCCCTGTGTGGCTTCCAGGACCACTGAACAGCTATACACACTGCTCCCAATCTACATTCATGTAGCTCAAAGCAAGCTGCATGAACATAAAGCAGATGTAGAGAATGCCTGTATGCACCGTTAGGCTAGGTTCAGCCATTCAAAAAACCTGAGGTGGAATCAATCTGAAACATGCAGTTTTCTGTAAGCAGAGTAGTTTAGATAGGTAGCAAACAGAACACACGTTTGCTGTTTGGTTGTGGGGCGGGGGGTCAGCAAATCTTAGACTGGGTTCTACCATTTTTAAACCAATCTCTGTATGCCTAACTTCTGTTCTGCTATAGGTATAGACAGGTTTGTGATCACTT
>JAGPOW010000304.1:112345997-112357767 GCA_030014935.1 Caiman crocodilus | reverse complement strand
GGGACAGCAGGGCAGATTCTACACTGAGAGGCTACGGGACCTGAACCTGTTCAGCCTTCACAAGAGACAGCCGAGGGGGGATCTGGTGACCATCTATAAACTCACTAGGGGGGACCAGAAGGGTTTGAGGGAGACCTTGTTTCCCCTAGTGCCCCCTGGGATACCAAGGAATAATGGCCACAGGTTGTTGGAGAGTAGGTTTAGATTAGACATCCATAAGAACTACTTCACAGTCAGGGCGACTTGGATCTGGAACCAACTTCCAAGGGAAGTGGTGCTGGCTCCTACCCTGGGGGTCTTTAAGAAGCAGCTTGGTGCCTACCTGGCTGGGGTCATTTGAGCCCAGTTTTCTTCCTGCCCAGACAGGGGGTCAGACATGAAGATCTGCAAGGTCCCTTCTGACCCTACTTCTATGATTCTATGATAAATGCTAGCAACCATGTCACAGCACATACGCAATAGAACCTTAGGGCATTTATACGCATGCTCCAGAGTGAAGGGGGGTGGGGGACATTTTTTTATTAGAGCAGCTCTATTTGAAGCACCCACAGCATCACATGTATTCAGTGCCTCACACTTCAAAATGGTCGCAGGGGTGCTTTACTAAAGCTCGTTTGACAAGCTTTAGTTAGAGTGCCTCTGCCACCATTTGGAAATGGAGATGCTGAATACATGTGAAGTGGAGGCTTCTGGAGCACAGTAACTCCATTATTCAAGTCTGTTTTGATGCATGCTATTTAGCACGTCAGAGGAGAGGTCCATTGTGTGTATAGATGTCCATACAGATTAAAGAAGTTAAAACACTGGGGTATGTAATGTGAAGTATCAAGCTTACACCTTTAAATTTTAAGGATTTGATTTTTTTTCACACCTGTTTGTAACTCTTTTGCATTTGTACCTTTTTTTTCAGCTGGGCATTTTACAGTCACTTTCTTTTAGTGCTCTGATTGTAATAAAACATGTCATGCAAAAAGGTATGTAATGCTTTAGATTAGAACCATTGTGAGATCTTCCTCATTGGTCCTTTTTGATACTAGTTGGATACGGAGTTGCTAAGTAACCAGGCTTGAAAAATATGTTGAAGTTACTTATGTGAAGTTACAGTAACCAAAGTGAACTGAAGCGAAACAGAAGTTACCGAAATTTCTGATGTATTTCCTCATATGATGCTCTTCTAGATTGTGGTAATTGGTCTGGTTTGCAAGCCAGAGATCAATTCATTTGCATCAGGAACTCACCATATCTCCTTAAAAAAAAAAAAAGAAGAGCAATTAGTATTAGGTGTAGTATGCATGCAGGTGACTTTATAAACCCAACTAGTTTTATCAGTTCTTGGGAAACAGCTGTTGTGTGTGGCTTCATTTCTAATGGGAACATTTATTTGTTCCTTTTAAAAGATAAGGTGGGAATTGATCTAAATTTGCATTCCTTACCTTGCCTATTTATCTTGAGTCAAATGCAGATATGAGTAAGATTACTGTGCTTGACTCGGTTCCAAAGAGAAGCAGCAGTTTCCAGATCTGAGTGGTGTGAAAACATTTAAAACTGTTTAAAATATTTGAAGCCAGCAATACTGTAATATTCTAATTGAGTGATGCAAAAAAGTAGAACTCTTGGTTCCAGAATGATACCTTTTATTAGACCAATTGGAAAATGGCAAGAAAATTGTCCTTTTCTGCAAGCTTTTGGGATCAAGTCCCTTCATCAGGCTCTGGGAAAAGTGTAGATGGTACAAGATGGTAAAAAGTCCCCATAGGTAATGATGCACCTGAAAAGATGGTTGCTTATGTATTTGAAGTTGCCTTATATTGCAATTTCTCTGGTGATTTAATGGCCTTCCCTAGAGTCTTCCAGATTCCTAGCCCAAAACAGGCCCCAGGCCCTGTTACTATCTCTTCTTCCCAATTGAGAGCTCAGTGAATGGAAAAGACTAATTCTAAAACATATCCTCATAATTTTAAATTTCATTATGCTGTTTATCCTTAGCCCCAAATTGAAATTTTAAAGTAATTTTGATAATTTTTCTTTGACTCCATGTTAGTGTAGTTTAATAAAGAGGAGTGCTGAATCAGGAAGGCTGAGAGACAACTGAGATGTATGAGCTATTCAGTAGGGCAATCAGACTTAGGGTTAATGTGTACTGGTGATTTGGAGGATCACTGTGTATGGTTAAGTAGCTTAACTTGCTTTGTTTTTGTGGGTTCATGTCAGGTGGATTGTTTAGTATTATCTTTAAGTGTTCCACAGCAACGATTTTGTGAATGAATTTAGGAATTTTTTCAGTAATAATGAAGTTAAAAGTATGAATTAAAACTGCATGCTCTGGATATACAGCATGTAATTTTATGATGATGTTTAAACATTTCTGAAAAAAAATAGGGTGCTACGTAAGTATTTGGTATGCATTTGGAGTAATGCATATTGAAACACCCTAAAAAGTGGTCTATATTCTTTCAATTAAAATCAGTTCAGTACTCATGGAACACAGTACAGTGATGCGCACAGGGATTAAAGCCTTTATCTATCCACAGAACTGCTACAACTATGATTGCTCAGGCTTCCTGACCCTATACCACCACTCTGTCAAACTTTTCTGCTGGAACCAATTCTAGTAACTGGATGGTAGCTCAGTCTATATGTCTGCTCAGTTCTAGATGTCTTCACTGGAACAAAACAAGTGTATGTATGTGGTTATATATATAGTTATAATTTTAGATGGACAGTTATCTCTTAGTCTACTAAGAGATATAGCAAAAAATATTGCATTCCTTTTACAGGCCTGTCAACAATGTCCTCACAGTAATGGCGTTACTGCCATGATCCAAGTTGAATCTGAACTGTTGACCTAGGTATAAAAAGAGGCCAAATATTTTTAACAGTTCTTG
Source organism: Caiman crocodilus (assembly GCA_030014935.1). Classification (NCBI taxonomy): domain Eukaryota; kingdom Metazoa; phylum Chordata; order Crocodylia; family Alligatoridae; genus Caiman; species Caiman crocodilus. Next base: position 112,354,882 of record JAGPOW010000304.1, on the reverse strand, counting down.
AATAGGCTATTTCTTCTGGTATGAATTCACTGTAAATCATTCAATCCTTTTTCAGCCTTGACCTTCCTGGTTCTTATGTTCAGTCTTGTCAGTCTTCTTTTCTTTTAACCTTTCTTCCAGTCATGCTTGCTTTTCTGTGCAGTCATTGGGAAAAGTTGCCAAACTGGCTGGGTTGGTTTTTTCTGCTAGTTGTTTGTGGGATAAAAGTGGATGCGAGTTAATGGTCTGTCTCTCTGCCTTTTTATGATGCTATATAAAAGGGAGAGGTTAAGTTGTTCTGGAGTTCCTTTCCCCCCCTTCCCTTCACCCTATGCTCCCATTCCAGCTATTGATTTTAAAGGGTTTTTTGTGCACTCTATTATTCAGTATACCTTAAGATGTGCAATCCAGACTACCATATTTAAAGGCATTAGAAGTGCAACACTAGGTAAAATCAAGGGTCCATCTAGCCCACTATCCTATCTCTAACAGTGGCAAATAGTAGTTGCATTAGAGGCAAAGTATATGAATGGGCTATGGCTAGCATCATCCATCCCCTGTTGTACTTTCTCTGGCATCAACCATCATCAGTTAGGGTTGTCAGAAGATATATCCCTCACAGTTTGATTTAATGCTCCCAATTGACCTCTCCACCATGAATTTGTCTAATCCTGTTTTGAATCTTGTAAAGCCAGATGGTATAAAAAACTCTTATGAAATTGAGTTCCACAAGTTAACTACACACTAGCTGCATCTACACATGTGCCTAAATGTGGGGTAGACTAATTAGCTGTGGACTAAAGCATCGCCATCTACATGTACAATGGAATTAGGTCTCAGTAAACTAATTAACACCTCAGTAAGATAGTACTGTTTGGGACAGTACCACTTTATGCCAGAGTAAATTACTGTGATTAAATGTACATGTAGATGCTAACCACTGGCATAAATTGCGGTCATCCCAGCTAGTAGGGGGCCAAACTCTTGTCTGCTGCCTAGCTACATGGCTTCACACTTTCAGTACCCTCATGCCCTAATTTGCCCTTATGCCACCTGACATTGTCACCCAAAGCCCAGGACTGAGCCCTTGTGCTCTCTGTGAGCCTGGGCCAGCCCAGGCTCAAACTGATCTGGAGTTTATTGCTTCACATTAAGTGCAGATATAGACACACCCTGATTTCTGATAATTTCAGCAGGTGCCTCTTAGTTCTCGTAATTGTGGATTTGGTGGTTATGACTTCCTTATTCACTTTATCCGTGCTTTTCTTGATTTCATAGACCTACATCATATTTTTTCTAACATTAAGTGTCCAAGCCTCTGGTTTTATTGGCTTTTTTGGTCATCCCTACCAATGTTTCTGAGAACTGTCTACAATGACTTCAAGATTTCTTTCTTCTATAGTAACTGCTATTTTAGAGCTTAGTGTGGTATATTTCAGTTAAGGTTATTTCTCCCATATACATTATTTTGCACATGTCAAAACTGAAATTTATCTGCTACTTTATTACCCATTTACTTCATTTTCTGCAACTCCTCACCATCAGTTTGGGGTCTGACTACCTGCAATAATAACTTAGTAACATCTGTGAACTCTGTGATTTCCACTATGTACTCTCTTTTCCAGGTCATTTTATTAAAATCTTGAGCAAAACCATTAGCAGCACAGACCTCTTGAAGGACACCACTATTGACATCCCTCTTCTTGAAAACACAGCCAGTTAGGGACCCTTTGCTTCTTATATTTTAACCAACTTTTGATCTAGGAAAGAAACTTTCCTTCAATCTCATGAGAGTTCACTTTTTTGCAGCCTTTGGTGAGGGAGATTGCCAAAAGCGTTTTGAGAATCCAAAAATAGCATATGAAGTCTAATATCCCTTGTCCAGGTGCTTCTAAACACCTTCAAAGAACTTCAGCAGATTGGTGAGAGATGTTGAGGAAGAATCAACATTTTAAAGGGAAACCCTATTATTTGCTAATTTTATTTTTGTTTAGAGATTCTACTAGTTAGCAAGGGATAGAAATGATATTCACTAGTGTGTAGTTCCTAGGATCATCTCTAGAGCTCTTTTTGAAGATGACTATTATGTTGGCAACCTGCCAGTCCTCTGGCAGAGAGGCTGTTTGTAATAGTAGGTTTCATACCTATTAGTGCTAAGAGTTTTTGAAATTTCAAATCTAAGTTACTTCACAACTTTCAGGTGAATATCATGTGGTCCTACTGACTTCCTGCTGTTCAATTTATCAGTTTACTCTCAAATCTCCTATATGGTCATTTCAATGTGGTTTAATTATTTGGATTTATTTGCTAAGAAAAGTTGATTCATGTGGGAATCTTTCCAGTATATCCTATAGTAAAGACCATCACAAAAAATTCATTTGGCTTCCCTGCTATGGCTTATTTTCCTTAAGTGCACATTTTATATATTGGATGGCAAGGTTCTTTGAGTAGATGTGATATCTTTTATTAGACCAACTGAGTAGCTGGAAAAAAGTTCTTGGCAAGCTTTCAGGTGCAGTCACCCTTCTTCATGCATAGGGAGACTGTACTGGTCTGAGACTCCAAGGAATGGGAGAAGCTAGAAGTTTGACAGGATGTCAGTGAGAATGTAAATAAGTACAAATTAGAAACAAAAAGTAAAGCAGGTAAGAGAGGGAGAAGAAAGCAGGAGGGAAAAAAGCCCAAGGGAGACATTACAGTGATAGAATACAAGGTAGAAAAGAGGCTGTCTGTGAAAAAGGAAACAGTTGGAGATCAGGAAAGCAAGGATGAGAGAAGCTAAAAGTGGGACAGGATGTTAGTGAAAATATAGATAGGTAGAAATTAGAAAAACAAAAGGTAAAGCAGGAGGGAAAAGTCAAAGGGGAACACTGCACTGGTTATAATACAAGGTAAAGAGGCTTTCAGTGAAAAAGGAAAGAGTTGGAAATTAGGAGGACAAAGGGCAGAAAAGTTGGGGGAAAAGAAGACAGTAAGAGATCAGGTCAGGCAGGTGCCTGGTGAATCAGATGTCAGGCAGGTTGTAACGTATCATAAATCCAATGTCTACTTTGAATCCATGATTTTTTGTATCCAGAAGGTTTATGAAGTGAAGTTCATAGGCTTACCTACAAAAGGTATTTTGTAAATTCCCTTTGAAGATTAGAACTGAAAGATCGGAGAGGGAGTGATTGTCCTGTGAGAAATGTGTCCCCCACAGTTAGTTGGGTATTCTTGCCTTTGATAGTTTCGGTGTGTGCTCATTCTGGTGTGCAGTTGTTGTTTGGTTTCTCCTACATATTTTTCCACCAGGACATTTTGTATACTGGGTGAGATGTATAACACTTCTGGAGAGGGTTTGGAGGTTTTTTTTGTATTGCTCGGTATTCTTTTACTTAGTATGTTCTTTTCCTGAGTCTCTAAAATGGTGTTTTTAGATAGTTTCCTGGCTTCCTATAAGACATTTACTTCCTTGATCTCTCTTTTCTAATGTCTTTCTAATATCCTCATTTTTCTATAGTTTTCCTTTTTAAAGTTAAATATTGGCATGTTGGATTTTTTGGCTGTAAGATGTTGAATTTGATAGTATTGCAATCACTACTACAGAGGAGCTCATCTATAGATGCCTCTTGAACCAGGTTCTATGTGTGTTACTTGGGATTGAATTTAGATTGCTTCTACTCTTGTGGGTCCAGATTGTTTTAGAAAGCAGTCATTTATTCTATCCAGAAATTTTAATTCTGCAACTTGGCCTCAATTTACCTAGTCTGCAGGGGGATGGTTGAAATCTACCAGTAGCACTGTCCCTCTTTTGCAGCTTCCCTTATCTCCCATAGCATTTCATAAAAACCTGCACTATGCTTATCAGGCAGTTATTAGGACCTGCCTAGTTCCTTTTATTTAAAATAATTGAGGTGTTATTTGTCTTAATTTATGTATGAAAAAGAGTCACATTTATATAATGGAGATTGATAGATAACAATAAAAGTTATAGGACAGCCATACATAAGCATTCAAAATGCACAGAAACCAAGGTATAAAAGAGAAATTATTTTTGGTGTCTGGGAACAATGAAATGAAATTGCACAATGGAAATTTCTGGATGGATATCCAGATAAAATGTGGAAGATCCTACAGGTGGAAGCCCTTCCATTTGAATCATTTGAGACAGACTGGAGAAAGCAGCAACTACGCTAGGGAGAAATTAAGCAAACTACAGAAGGATTAGACAGATGCCAAAATTGGTGTTTTCTGCCTTTGATGTTATAGCATGCAATTAATTTTTTAGAATCACGTTTTCTCTAATTCATCAGAAGTGATGTTAAAATGCCCCTGGTTGATCAAATATCATTTTACCATAACTCTTTTCAGTGTGACTTACCTTTGATTTATAATACCTTTTACAATTATAAAGAGAAAACATTTCTAGTGCCTATAAAGCCATTGTGTACAGAGGTACCTGAGTTCACAAGAAGTTTAAATTTAGAGAAGCCCAGAAATGGTGGTTAAAAGGTAAATCATATCTTTAAGCACATGAATCATTAAAGAAGTCAGGTTAGTCTTCAATGAGTGCATCTACATGTGAAATTAATGCAAATCAATAAACTCTGGAGCTTATTGGTCCCAGGTGCACCATTTGAATCTGTGCCTGGGACTGGAGCACACTGAGCTGCATTGAAGCAGGGAACCCCAGAGTTAGTCTGCCAGCCTGGTGCTGCTTTCCTCTGGCTCAACATGTTGCGGAGCGGCTGGCCGGGGCACAAAGGTGCTTCAGTGCAGGGCTAGCTGGCAGGCAGCCTCTCCACCAAAGCACTCTTGTTCCCCAGGCAACTGTCAGTGTCTACATGTATGTTGCTGCTGAGTAAAAAATGAGTTTACTCCAGCCTAATTGCCCTGCATGTGTAGATGCCGAGATGTTTACTTCAGAGTTGACTAATTAGCTCTGCAGTAAACATCTCATGTAGACATGCCCACTGATACATAAAATACACTTATTATTAAACATTATTAAAATAAAAAAAAATAGCCAAGATTGTTACACCATCACAGTAACTTACTTAGTGATGTCAAACAAGTTTAGTTTATCTATGGAGCTCTAGTGGCTGTTTTTATACTCCCTGAGGTTAGACTCTCTCCCACCTCAATCCCCCCGCCCCCACCCCTCCATGTTGCAGAGTCTAGCCATTTCTCTAATAATTCCTTGAAGCAGCATTGCTTCATGTTGTCTATAGTCAATATTACTTGCAGGGAGGGAAAAGCAAAAACACAGATTTGGATCCACTCTAAAGGATGGTGCCACATCCTTAGTTGGTACTTTAATACCATTTGAGGATGTTTTGGGGTAGAAGATTTGGAAAAGCTATAGGTAGAGGAAAGAAAGATAGTACAGGAGAAACTAGAAAGAAAAGACAGGGTAGAAAGCTGAAGGAGGAAGGTATATCCATAAGCAATAGGGGCAAGAAAAAATAACAGAATTTGCTTTCTTCCACTGGTCATCTGTTAGGAATAGTCCTAATAACTTTCCCATTTTGGGGTTTTTATAAATGTTTGGATAAAAAAATAGACTTTTTTTAAAAAAAAAAGCAGATACCTTTTCATGAAAAAATAGCACAAAGAATGCTTTAGAAAAAATAAAACAAAAACACAAGCATTAAACCAGTGTCCCTGCTACCTTTTATTGAACGCTAAACTACTGTGTGAGTCTTCATGCTGTAGAAACTGAAGGCACATCCTATCATTTCCCTTCTGCTGAAGCATGTCTCGCTGATATTTCTAGAAAATGTTTGCCTGAGATCATAGATTTCTGTCTTCACCTCTTTTGTGCTCTGGCCATGGTTCTGAACTTAATACAAACAAGAGAAGAGAAAGCATAAATGCATGATCAGTGTAAGAGAAGCATGTACTTGATGACTATATTGTTAGGCTCTGTTGTGAATGGATGATCAGTGGCATATGTTCATGATGTTTTCTATTGAGAAGATGCATTATGTAAAACCAGGTACTCACAAGAGAATGAATGAGTTACCAAGCAAAAGAAAGAAGTGAAGGAAGATCTAATTAAGTCTTCCTGTAACTGCCTTTTCCTATAAACATGTCCCTCCTCTGGTAGAGACAAACTGCACATTATTGGGTTATGTTGCTTCACTGTGATGATGAAGAGCTCATAAAATGAATGACCATGGTTAGGGACCTGCTTAATTTGAGATTTTGCAGATGTCATTGTTACTGCAAAATCTGAAATCATCCACAAATCAGCTTTAAAAAACCTTAATAAAAAGAAAATGATGGCTCTCCAGTGGGAGCAAGTGGTCCTCACTACCTTGCAGCCTGCTTTGGAGGGGAAGGCACCAGGTGGTGGGGCTGGCAGCACACAAGATGGCAGCCACCCCCCTGTCCCTCCTTCCCACTGGGCCCTCTCTGGCTATCACCAGGGGTGGGGCCACCAGGAAATGCCCGCAAAATTGGCTTTTCATGATGCAACCAAGTAGTGAAACTTCCTGTGTCTTGCTGCAAATTAAGTAGGTCCCTAGCTATGATACCCTGGAGTTGTTTTAACAGACTTCAGTGTATGTCTACTTGACAAACTTGATAGACCAGACAGCAGTACCCTCCCATGCTCTGTTTCTCTTCACAGGCTAGCTCCTGAACAGGAAGCATTATTGTTGTGCTTACATGATGCTGCAAGTAGCATAATTAATTCTGCTTGATTGACTGCTAATTAGGCCAGCCCACAGCTACTCGAATGTGGTTATGCTGTTTCTATTGAAGCAGGCAGCATGTGTGGAAGAGCATTATTATGTATTTAAGGGTCCAACTTTTTGATATAAAAAAGTTTGCATAGTAGTTACATCTCAATGACGTCCACGAACCTTTGAACTGAACTGTATGTTCTTGGTTCTTACATTTACCAATCTTGAGTCAATAGTTTTATGACTGCTGCTATTGCTGCTACCCATGTATTGCTTTTGACTACTATTACTTGCTGAGTTGTGTTTATATTCTGGGTAGTACCACCAAATACATATTTGGTTTTGAGATATTTATGAGGTATTTATGAATAACAAGTGAATTTTATACCGAAGGAGAATATAGACAATGAAAACCTATTTCAAAATATTTACCAATATATTACTATGCCCCTGATAATTTTTTTCCCCAGTCATGTCCTTGAATTATTGGTCTTTGTTCTAATATAAATCCCATTTTTAAAATCATTTCTCCAATTTTTGGACAGTGTAAGCAATTAGGAGGTTAAATGTAGTTGGTTGTTCTGTTTTTATTTAATTTATTGCCTATGTCCCTTTTTTGTCTTCTATGCTTCTAGTAACTGAGGTGGAAACAACTAATTTCCAGGAATTGTACATGCAAAATGCACATTTGTAGTCATTTGAGTACCAGACGTGTGCTAAGAGAATCAATTTAGCAAGTTACTATTACATTCACACTACTGTACTTTGGTTTATAGTGTTTTAGTTTACTTTGCACCCTAAGAGTCATCCAAGCATATAGCACTGTGCAAATAAAGTTAAATTGGCTCTTAAAAATAATTATAGTACATCCGTAATAAGAGACAGTGCCTGCTACTGTTGTAAAAAAAATCTTTTTCTAACTAACTACTTCCTTATTTTTTGTTCACATTTGCAATATTCCTTTCTGCATGCTTAGAAAAGACCCAGGGCCTACTGTCTGCCACTATGATCTAGATGGTAGCCAGGGGGATCCAATCTATTAGGTATCTTTAGAGCATCTGTCTTAGTGACAGAATTATATTTAGTACACAGTGCAGCAAATATGTTCACTTTCCTTCATAAACAAAGCCAAAGGTGGTGGTGCTAACCACCTCTTATACAGTCATTTAGTGGTTTAGACCATCCATCCAGGGAGTGGGAGATTTGAGTTTGAAGCCCTTCTCTGCCTACGAGATACAGACCTGCTTCTTCTAGTTCCTGGAGACTGTCCCAACTACCAGACTACATATTCCTGTTCTTAGAATTGTTTTTGGTTTTATTAACCAATGATCATGTAATGTAAAATGCATAAATAACTCTAGGAGCACAGGCTAAAACCAAGAACTCTCCCTCTCTCTTTCAGTCAGGCTTGCTATTGCTTATAGGAATTGTCAGAAAGTAAGGTTGGAAGGACCTCACAAGGTAATCTGGTCCAGGTGCCTGCTCAAGGCTGGATCATCCCTGACTAAACCATGCCAGTCTGTCTAATCTGTGCTTGAAAATTTCCATGGATGGAGATTCTACAGATTCTCTAGGTAACCTGTTTCAATGCTTGACTACCCTCTTATTCAAAAAATTGCTCCTAATCTCCAATTTAAATATCCTGTATGGTATCTTGAAGCCATTGTTCCTAGTCCTGTGCCCTTTGACCACAGAGAAAAGCCCATTTACATTCTCTTTCTCTGATCACATTTCAGGTATTTGAACACAGTTATCAAACACTCTGTCAGTTTTCTCTTTTCCAGTTTAAATAATCCTAAATCTTTCACCCATTCCTCATGATGCAGGGATCTTGGTTTTCTCTGTTTAAAAATTACAAATTCTCTGATTCAAAACCCCCAAAGCCATGTTTTTCTGTAATTAAAATAAAACATCACTATATATGTGCATGTGTGTATGTATGTATTGGTTGAACACAATGTTTTATTGATATATTTGCCATTTTAAGCCTACCGATGCCTCCGTCGCTATAATAAAATAAATACCTATAAATCTTGGTGTTTAATTTTTTTGAGGGGTTTTTTCCATGGCAAATCAGAGCTCCTCCCATCCTTTTCACTCACCAGGATGTGGGTCCAGCTTCAGCTGCCCCTCTCCCACTGCTTTCATAGTATCATAGTATCATAGTAGTTAGAGTCGGAAGGGACCTGGGCAGATCATCTAGTCCGACCCCCTGCCTTGGCAGGAAAGAGCACCGGG
>JAGPOW010000304.1:112326433-112337067 GCA_030014935.1 Caiman crocodilus | reverse complement strand
CGTGCTGGTTTCCCCTCAGCATAATTTGTCCTGCTGGGCTCTTGCAAATGTGAGCCTTGATAATTTTTTCAAAGACTTTGCCAAGGATGGAGGTGAGACCAAGGAGGGAGTTAATACTGGGCACATCTACGCATGTGCCCCACTATGTGACTGGTACTGCACAGTCATTTAGGACTCGCTTAAGTACTAGGTTGTGCTGTAGCAAGTACTAGGCTGTTTTAGCAAGTACCAAATGACTGCGCTGTACCTGCTGGTACTGTGCAGTGAAGGGGTAATTTCCAAACCTACTATGCAGTAGCAGCAAGCAACTGCTCAGTAGCTTGTTGCTACTGCACAATAGTGGCAGCATCATGGCTAGTGCCTGCCGATGCTACATCATCATAGCAATGAGCTATGTTGCCATACCTTGTTGCTATGGCGATGTAGCATCTTGTGTAGACATGTCCACTGGGTACAATTTAGGAGTGGAAGAACTACCAAATTCCATCACAAGATGGTGAAGGCACAAGGCCTACCACTGGATCAGATGCATTTAGAGAGGCTGAAAGGGACACAAGTAATTATGACAGACTCATTAAAAGAGCTGGTAAACATCCTTTTTGTCAATATCTGAGGATATTTCTAGTACTGATAACGTGTTCTGATTAAAATAGTTTTGAGAGGAAGAGCACATAAAGTATTTTGCTGGCTGCTTTGAAAGGTTTAAAAGTTTTAGTTACATGTAATTTGAGCAATTAGAGGAGGGAATAGAGTATGAGTTGTTGAAAAGATTAGGGATTTATATAAAGACCCTGCAGGAAGAAACTTGCATGGGACAATAAAGGAAACAGCCCAGGAGCCTGAAGAATATAAATCCGGTTAATGCCATGAAGTAGTTGAGTTAAAAACATGCTAAAATGAGAGAGTTTTTTCTTTCTAAAGTGAGCTGGAGAGAGATCTTTTCTGAGGAACGGTTCAGAGAGAAAGAGAAGGTACGCAAAGGAAGCAGTTCTTTCTAGATCAAGGTTTGAGCTCAATTTAAATGTTGAAACTTAGACGAAGACACCCTTCTGTCTCTCTCTTCTATCTCTTCATGGATTAAAGCCAATCTGACAGCCTTTTGAGACTGGTGACTCAGGAGTTAGGGAGTGATAGATTATAAGCAAGAGACAAGTAAGCAAGCAGCAAGTAAAGTAGTTTAAAAGGTGTCCAGCCTAAAAATGCACGGCTTGGGCTAAAGGACAATGGATGTAGGCAACAATATTTTGCTTTCTTTCTCAAAGCCTAAAATGTTTGTGTGCAACTTGTGTGAGCTTCCATAAACTCTTGACAAATTCTTGTAATGCCAGGGATGTTTTGTAGATATTGTGCTATAATATGAGCTTCCTTGAGTTGTCTGATATCACCCCACAAAGTGCTCTACAAGCCGAGTCTAGCCTCATATATATCCCAGAACTTTACATGAAAAGGAAATCCCAATACACATTTGCAATTTTAGCCTTTGGTACATGATCTTTTAGCCCCTAAATATCACTTTTATTTTATGGCACTCTATAAACATTATTTATTTTTTACAGAAATAATTCTGAATAATAATGAAATGAGTAGTAATGAAAAAAATATTAAAGGTAACTTGGCTTCAGAGACTGTGTTGTAGGGAATCCCCAGCTGAGTTTCATTTAAGGGATTTTCTTGTTTGGGCCCTAAAATATTCACTTTCTTTAACAGAGGTTATTGTAGGTTATCTTAGATTCAATTGCCCTGAAGGAATTTAAAGAATAGCATCCTGTGGGAGAGTCAAATTATAAAAAGGCAAATAAAAGTAACTGGCATGACAAGTGAATCAATATTTTTTTTTATACCCTGCATGCCATATTCCACATTTTACAATGAAAAATGTCTATTTACTTTGCTAGCTTTAGTAAATATCACACCCGTTTTTTACTCCTCCTTTTCCTCCTCCTGAAGCATCTCCTCCCCTCTGATGGCATTACTTGCACAAGTGGGTATTATATAAAGAAAAGTTTCCAGAAAACATTCTCAGTTCACCCACCTTAGCTGCTATGGGGCTAAGATTTGCCAGCCTTTTTATCCTATGGCTGGCTCTTTCCTATGCAAGGGAATATAAAACAGGTAAGAACTGGAAATGGTCTATGGAAGAACCTTCTAATGGAAAAGTATGGAAACTTGCAACTGAATAATTTAAAGGAATTTTAAAATGGCTAAATTACCTTTATATTGAATATGTGAAATAGATGCTTAGTGTGAAATAGATTGCTCTCTTTTGGAGAGCAATTCTATACTGTTGGATGTGCTCAATGGCTGTAGCCTTCATATTGGTCTCTAGCCTGATGGAAAAATAACATTATTTTTCCTTACTACATTTTCAGACAGTTTTAACTGCAATAATTGTGTAGTTATAAAAGTTTACAGGAGTTAGAAAAAAAGGAGATGAAGATCCTAGGCTGGATAGGCATCTGGCTTGGGGTCATCTGACCCCAGCACTCTTTCCTGCCTAGGCAGGGGATTGGGTTCAGTGATTTGTTTAGGTTGCTTCCAATCCTAGCATCTATGAATCTAAGGAAATCTGTGCATTTGGCTACATTGAAAGAGTATTTTGTACTTCCTTTGTCAAAGGTGGTTATGTAACACTTGGCAAAATGTTATGTTTTTTTCAATCCATTGCTCTAACAATCCCAGTTTATCTCTTATTCTATCTTCTTAAAAATAAGTTTCCAATTTAATTGGCGTAAGGTCATGGAATAAATATCTATTATTTACACCACAGCAAACATTTTATGACAGACAGGCAATGCTCTCCTGATTCGCATTTGGATCATGGGCTTTGTCCTTTGTTTCTTGAATTTGCAAGTGTTATGGAGCATTGCTTTCCCATTCCATTTTATATCAGATGCAGACATCCGCAAAAATGGGTTCTGGAAGAATTTATGTGGAGAAAGAAGCGTCTTGAGTCTTTGGTTGAATACAAAGACTCAAAGAGGGGAATTTGGGAATCCCTGAATGACCTCCCAGAGGAAACAGTATCTATAAATTTCTCGAGAAACTTAGCACTGAACTAGATGCATGAAGTGTAAATACGATGCTTTTTTGCATGCAGTAAATACAGTGAAGCTAGTGCCTTCAAAATCCAAAGTTTAATGTGAGCCTTTTCACAATGAACCTTGTGATTTGAATGCATATACCTGAAATCAGAGGTGTCCTCTTACTATTTCAGCAGTGTTCTCTTGCTATGCAAAGATTTGGTACAGAAGCCTCAAAACTAATCTGCAACAATATATGTAAAATTTGTATCAGTTGTTGATGTGGAAAAGTGGGGCAGGAATATAAAGGCGTGTACCAAACTCCTCCTTTCATAATACTTCTTTTTTTTCTTAGTATATTCTCTTGTCTCCTTGTGAAGGTTGATCATACTATAAGTTCTGAGCTCTAGTTTAAATAATGATTTCAAGTTCTGCACACATTCTTTTGTGACAGGACAACATTTCTGCACAGAATAATAGGGGCTTGATTGGCTTTTCAGTTCATTTGTTTCCCTTCTGATAGATATTGGAACAATCAAAGCACTATCTCCCGTAAGGAATATATATAATAAAAGTATTAACCACAAAATAATTACATTTATTTAAAATAAATTAATACCTTTGGCATGAGAGCTAAATGGTAGCTTAATGGTATTGAAATATTATACTAATTATAGGTGTATTAAACTGCTCTACTTGAAGCAGTCAACAGCTTTCATCCATCTGGGTAAGAGGGACTCAGAAATTTAGATCTTTTCTGCATATTTTGCAAATGCTGGAGATTTAGAGTTGGTTGGAGTTTTACAGAACATCATGCACATACTTATAAATTACTTGCTATGCATACCATGTCAGTTGACTTTCTCTTGTAAACCTAGTTGTATTTTGCAACTAAAGTGCGAACGTGGCACTCTTCTACAGTAAAATGTTGCTTAATAGTGGAGGATGCCTGCTACTTAATTTCTTTTCTTTTTTTTATGTCTTTTCTACCGCCTAACAGGTAGAAGCCAAAACCATGGCCACCATGTCTGCAGTACCTGGGGAAACCATCATTTCAAAATGTTTGATGGTGATGTCTATCAGTTTCCGGGCCTTTGCACATACAGGTTTGCTTCTGACTGCCGAGAGACTTACAAGGAGTTTTCTGTCCATATTGAGCGTGGTCTGAATAGCAGAGGACACCCTGAAATCCAGAATGTCCTTGTCACCATTAAGGATGTTAAAATCTTCCTCACCCACAAATATGCTGCGGTGGATGAAGAAATGTAAGCTCTAGTATTTTAATCTTTCCAAGAACTGTGTAAACTTCTATGAGAGATAGTATTATGTAATGTAATATATAGCTTGTAAGCATGTATTGCAAGCATTTCATGTGTCAAAAGAAATGTTGGCGATGACTTATATTTGCTTACATGCATTAGCATCAATGCTAGCTTCTGTAGATCTCTGAGACAATTTTTCTGTTGAATTGTTCTATTTTTGGCTGTGTGTGACAGAGCACAAAACATGGGTCACATCCTTATATGATGGAAATTGTCACAGCTTCATCATTTTCAGAGAACCTATGCCAATTTATATGGATTTGGTTCAACAGGTCTGCATAAACTAACTTGGGTGTTTTTACTTCTCAGCGAAAAAAAAGTGGATTATTTTTTCTTTTCTTCTTTTGAGTTATTTAAATCCTAGAGGGCATTCTTCACTAGATTATACCAATTATAACTCAGGTCAGTGTTGGGGCTTAAAAGTAATAGACTCTCTCCCAATTAAGTGATGGCATTTTCCTACTCCTGTAATGTGATCATACAGGGCATTAGCCTGCCAACATTATTCCTGTTGAGTAGTGCATTATTACTGTGCAAGAATGAACACTCATAGAGTAAGGCACTGCTCCTAGGGGCCAGGGTGAGAGAATATGAGCCAAAATTAACATATTTTAGCATGTTACAGGTACTGATGTTGTGGTTTTTGTTGTTGTACTTAACACTCTTCCTTTAATTGGAACCCAGGTTTTGATAAAATTGTGGAACCTGCTCCAGTGAATACTGATTGAAGGAATAAAGAATAACAAACTATTTTCTAGGCAGTAAGGCAACATATATGTAAAGGACTATTGTGAATATTTTTAAATATATTACTGCCCCAAATGAGAGAGAATTTAGTAATGCATCAAACTGTTAAAAGAAAATTTACAGGCAACTTTTTAGAGGTCCTTTAAAGGATTCCATGCATCTCCTGTGTGTGCAGAGCCTATTCTTCTCTTATACATTGTTCATAAATCACTAAAACCCTCTTAAAAGAAGGCTTGTAGAACAGGTTTTCACTGCATATACGATTTACTCCCTTTTAGTATTTAATTTCCTCTATTGCTTTTCTTAGTGCCACTCTTGGTGTCTGATTCATTGTCATATAAAATTAGGGTTACCACATTTCCAGGATCAAAAAAGAGGACGCCTGTGGGAGGGAGGAGAAGGAGGGGTATATGATTGTGTGGGGTGGGGCAGTGATATACCTATGCCCAGCCTTTGCCTCTGCCTCTCACTCCTAAGTCTCTGTCCCCCAGCGCTGCCAGTGCCCCTCACTCCCAACCCGCAGCCCTGCTCCCCTAGCACTGCCAGGGTCCCTCACTCATGACCTGCAGCCCTGCTCCCCCAGCGCTGCCAGGGTCCCTCACTCATGACCTGCAACCCTGCCCCTTCAGCCCTGCTGCCCATGCAGCTTACACACACACTTACCTGGGAGCAGTTTGTTGGGGCATGTGCAAAGCACTTGACCCCTAGCAACCAATCACCTTGCCTGCTGCTGTCAGCCCCAAACATCCACATTGCATGTGGCCAGGAAAAGCAGAGGCAAAGCAAAAACCTGGACACTTGCTTGCATTTTAAAAACCCACACGGGCACAAGGACAGGGGGCCAAAAAAGAGGATGTATCTAGGAAAACCCGTATGTATGGTAACCCTAATAAAATTTCATTATATTATATATACCATTATATATGCCTGCACAATGAAGGCTATAATGTAGCTGCATTTTAGTATTTGCCTTGAAGGACACAAAATATCAACCTGAATGTTACTGGTAATCAGATGGGTTCCCAGGAGGAAGATCTGGTGACATCTTTTTTTAATTCCATCATAAAATGGAACCTGGTGATCACATGCTACCAAGGGGTGGAGATGGGATAATTCTGGTCTAAGTTTAGCATGCATATTTCTTTGGGGCTTCTAGTACTTCTGTAGGGTTGGAAGTGGTGTTAAGATATCATTTAGAGTGTGCTGGAAATAGTGACTTTCTAATTTTTTTAATCCTTCTATAAGTTATCTTGGAATTTGAGGCTCAATAAAGCTTATATATATTTGTAGAATATCACCATTGTGCATCCTGCTTAACTTAGAGGCAGGCCAAACAATACTTCAGGGCAGATACTGAACCATCCTGGTATATAAGAGTCCTTACTGGGAACTCCATTATCTGCATTGAACTATGTTTTCCAGATAGTCCTTTCAGTTAGATTTCTATAACTTCATAGATGCATGGAAGAGGGAAAGAACAAACCAATTATGAAGTCAAAGAATGAAGGCACTAACATTTATAAAGATTAAAATTAAAATAAAGAGCAAAGACAAAAGGCAAAGTAGAAAAAAGGATAACATTTTTTTTTATCTCAGAGCTCTACCAGAATTAGTGCTGTGGAGTTTGCCTAATAATTTGCGACCTACCCAAATTAAGGAGGCAGGAGGCCAGTTTTGCAGGCAGATTGTATGGTTGGCATCCATTTTTGCAGACTTTTTGTGGTAGGTTCCCCCCCATGCCTCTGATTGGCTGAGAGGCCCCAGTGCCCCTGTCCCTCACTACTGCTTGGTGGGGAGGGGTGGAGCCACATGACAGGCAGGCCTCTCAGTCAATCAGCATTGAGGGGTGAGGGCAGTAGCCATCTCCTTCGTGCCAGCAGCTTCCCTTCCCCCTCTTCTTCTGGTGGGTTGTGCGGCTGGGATGCAGTGTCCATGAAGAATTTTATTTTTAGTAAGGTTTTTTCATGGATTTTGTGGGACAGTGCCAAACTTCAGGATTTCCACAAAATCCACAAAATCATAAATTGAGTAGGTCTTGACTCATAATTATTGTACATCCCTGTGATCTGATTCCTACTTCAGATATGGCATTAAGAAAAGCTCTCCCTCAAAAGACTTAGTTCACTAATATATGTATCTAGTACTTTAACCATTCTCTTCTGTAAATGAGGAGGAGTGGGGAGTGAGGGAGAAGAGGAGTTCAGCCTTCACTGTGTATGGTATGACCTGCAAGTGAGTGGTAATAATGAGCATTTGTGAGTTCCCAGGTGCTAGCTAGAAGTTTAAAAGCTTGGGTGTTTAAAAGGTGTCCTAATTAGCTGGCAAAAAAACTTAGTGACAAGAAATTAAGATATACATTTCTCCTTGTCACAAGACAGGACAGATTGTAAACGATACATTTATGCATGTGAGCATAGGCAATAACATTTTTGGCTGCATTCCAATGTAAAGTACTTTTTGTTTGATCAAATATCAACCTCTTGAGTCTTTATAAGCTGTTTGCTAGAAGCTCTTTATCACTGACCTAAGTTCTGTATTATGGCTTGTATATGCAGTATATCATAAAGCAGATATTCAGTGATGAAGTATATGTGTAGCAAATTATCTTATTATCTAGAAGCCTCTTTGCTCAGGCCTCTGCTTGATAGACTTGCATCATACCAATGTCTTTTGGTATCCCTGTAAATTACCCTCTTTCTATCATTAAAAATTTTAATATGGTAAGCAGTGAATATTTTCTCTGTCCCAGCTAATTTAGTCAATTGCTCTGTTTGACTGATGGTACATGTAATTTTACCTTCTTTCCTTTCTCAAGAAAGGGAGAGAGAGTTAGCTGCACTTGTCTGAAGTGAGATGACAGGGCAAGGTGCCAACTTAAAGACTAGCTTGTTCAGAAAGGCGTCGGTTTTTGTAAGCTGAAATTTTGCATATGCCCGGATTGTTATCAATTTTTGCCTGTGTAATGGTCAAGCAGGTAGAGAAGTCCTCAGAGATGCTGTGAAAAAAGAGAATCTGAGTTGGATTTCCATGGCTAGCTAAAATAGATACGGGTTAGAGCAATTTCTGAAAATATTAGATGCCTCATGGATATCAGAGAGGAAGGTGATTTATAACCCAACTAAAAAGGTTCAGTCAAGTATGGTGGAGGACACTTGTAAAGGGCACATTGAAATGGTGGCTAGTAAAGGATTGTCTACAAGGACCAGTTTCTCCAAGCATCCAGATATCTCTGATGTAAGTGCTCAGATATTCAATCCAATCTTTTCTGTTGTTTGCATTGAGGTTTAATGCAAAATCTCTGGTATTCTTCTTTTCAGAGTAAAGACACCACACTACATGTCTGGTGTACTGATTGAGACCAGTGATATCTACACTAAAATCTATGCAAGAGCAGGCCTGTTTCTGTTGTGGAACCATGAAGATTCACTGATGGTATGTATGATAATGAAATTATTCTTCTTTTCTTTCTTTTTTTAACTGTTGTCTAGGTTTAACACTGTAGCATAGATTGAACAGAGCTGCCGTGTTTAATAGACTCTTCCAACAGGAAATATGGAGGTAGCTTATTCTTTAGTGGCAAGGTCCTTCCTTCATGATGTGAATGGAGTTTGGGAAAGAGCATGAACACAAATTTTTGCTCTGTCAAGGAAAGTAGAGAAAAGGAATGTTTAGTGCTATAGGTAACCTGATTTTTGGTTTTTTGGTTTCCCTATCTAGCTGGAGCTGGACCCCAAGTTTAATAACCATACTTGTGGTCTCTGTGGGGATTACAATGGACAGCAGGTGTACAATGAGTTTATCTCTGGAGGTAAGTGGTATGACAATACTAGCAGGACACAGAAAGTGAGCTTACAGAGTCTATATCTGGAAGCATCACATACTGGCAAATTTAGAATTTACAGTATGAGACCTTAAAAAATCATTCTGAAATTTTCTTGTTATTGCCACACAGTTAAAATGTTAATGAAGTACTCTTTTCCAGTTGGATGTACTCACTCATGTAAATGCTAGTGTGGATTTTTATGCTTACTACTGAAATAATGAGTTTTCTTAGTAGTATTCAAGTATTCAGAATATGACTCATGTGGAAGATGCAGTTGACAGTATAATAACCACTTTGTTAAATTGCTAGTATCAGGAGTCAAATGTACATTTTGCTATATTTGCTGTGCTTATTGCAGACATGGAATACAATCCAATCACATATGGAAATGAACACAAGATTAACACACCCAACTCCATATGTGAAGACCCAGACGAAACTCAGCAAGTCACAACCTGCCATCAGCATGTAAGTAATCATAAGGGTGAATTTTACATAGCTGGAATCTGAGGACTTTCTTGTACTATGGCAACAGCATTATGTGCAGAGATGTGATGACTTGGCATTTTCAGAGGTAGGGACTATTATGTTCTCAACTAACCCCAAAGCTAATTAGTTAATTTTAGAAACTGAAATCACACCCCATAGGCAGTTGCTGGATATAGAAGCTCACAACCCATCAGGATAAGCACTTATGACCTGTAAAAAGCCATAACAAAGTGTTGAATCATAGTCCTGGAAGGAATGTCAAGGGCCATTCAGTTCAGCAACATGCTCAGTTACAGGAAACACTGTTACTACAATATCCCAGACAAATGCCTATCCATTCTCTTTTGAGCTTATCTCACTCCATTTTATTAGTCAACATATGACCCTTTCAAATGGGTAAAAGGCTATGCATTCACATGCATGTTTTTGAGAGGAAATTATCCAGAAATCACCCATGACTCAGCTCTGTCCCACTTTCACGGCTCTAAGACAAGCCCAGGAACTAAGGATTCTTGTAGCAAGAAGGAACTTTTCTAGAAATTTTAGTGCGCTGAAGCCTGTTAAACCCTTCTTTTTTTCTTCTCCTCAGCATGATGAGTGCATGCAGTTACTGACTTCCCAAGCATTCAGTGACTGCCATTCCCGCCTGAATCTGGAAATGTATGTTAATGCATGTATGCAGGACAAGTGTGCCTGCCAGGAAGCTGAGGATGCTTTCTGCCTCTGCAGCACCATCTCAGAATACTCTCGCCAGTGCTCTCATGCTGGAGGCCGGCCGAGGAACTGGAGGACAGAAAAATTATGCCGTAAGCAATTTCAAAGAATTTATTGAGCAACTAGCTCCTTATGGATGAAACCCTGCAAAATATTTTAAAATGTTCCTCCATTTTATATATTGGTCATTTCCTACCTTTCCCCTCCTCTGTCTTTCATTCAGCAACTAGACATTATGTTTCAGCTAAAAGCCTTGAATTTTTTACATGAGTTAAAAAGGGACCAACATCTTATAGTATCATAGTATCTAGGGTCAGAAGGGGCCTAGAGCAGGCCATCTAGTCTGACGCCCTGCCAATGGCAGGAACGAGTGCTAGGATCACAGGACCCCAGCCAAGTACCTATCCAATCTACTCTTGGAGATGCCCAAAGTAGGAGCAAGAACAACTTCCCTAGGAAGCCGGTTCCACATCCTAGCCACCCTAACTGTGAAGTAGTGCCTCCTAATGTCCAACCTAA
>JAGPOW010000304.1:112312673-112326333 GCA_030014935.1 Caiman crocodilus | reverse complement strand
AGTTTCTGACCCACTCAACCGTGTAGGGGTCAATGCCACAGCTCCCCATCTTTTTAATGAGGATGGGGTAAGAGACCGTGTCAAACGCCTTCCCGAAGTCTAAAAAGACTACATCGAAAGTGACGCCCACATCTATGGATTTGGTCACCTGATCATAGAAGGCGACCAGGTTGGTCTGACAGGACCTGCCCTTAACAAACCCTCTGGCTGTTTCTTCTATTCAAGAAATAAGATAAAAATGTAAAGAAGTAAAAAAGAGTTCAGAAATATATATGCATGAAACACAAAACTAAGCTGAGTCCTCTTGAGCCCAGTATTTGTACTTTGATTTCTATGGAGTCCAAAGTTTTTCCTTTAATAATGGATTGCTTCTCTTTTTGTTATTTTTAGCAAAGTCGTGCCCTGGAAACATGGTTTACCAGGAAAGCAGTTCCCCATGCATTGATACTTGTTCACACCTGGAAATCAGCAACCTTTGTGAAGAACACTACATGGATGGCTGTTTCTGCCCAGAAGGTAGGTATGTTTCTGCCCTTTGTTAGGCTGCAGGTCTCATTTCAAGTCTATTCGTATACTCCAGAGTAGGTACACCAACATGAGCAATTAAGGTACAGCAATAAGCTCCAGCGCTTATGGCACTGGAGTTTATTGCTCCTGGGTATGCTATTTGAATGTGCACCTAGGACTGTAGCACATTAAGCCAGGGAAGAGCCCTGGCTGGCAGGGGGCCCCAGAGGTCAGCCTGCCAGCCTGGGGCTACTCCTGCCTGGTTCAACCTGCTGCAGAGGGGCTGGCTGAAACATGAAGATGCTTCAGTGGAGGGCTAGCCAGGAGGCAGCCCACGCACTGATGTACCTTTGTGTGCCAGCCACCTGTGTCAGCGTCTACACATACTACCCTACAAATACTACCCTGTTGTTGAGTGTATTAGTTTCCTGCAGCTTATTAGGACCGCACATGTAGACACCAAGGCATTTACTGCAGAGCTAATTGGACAACTTCTCAGCAAATGTCTTGTGTAAACAATCCAGTGTGTCTCAAAGGGTTGTATCATTTGTATCAGGATTATCCAACTTCTAAGTGGGTGAGGGCCAAACACTCTGCTGGCTGCACCAGCGGGGGGCTGCATGCCTACAGACTTCACTGGAGTGAGCCCTGGACCTCCAGGGCTGCTTGCCATGCACACCTTGAATTTAGCAACTAAATTAATTAGGCGTAGTATTTCTACAAAAGTTATATGCAAATTTATTTGTTATTAACCCATTTGATCTGTTTTCTCCTCTTCTGTCATATGACCAGCAACATATATTGTTTTATGAGCCTACTACTGCCTCTGAAATAATTAATCTGTTCAGTTACTGAAGTAGTAAAGAGTTATGCTTTCTTAAATTTATTGCCTCTGGATTCAGTCCTTGTGGATGACCCATTGAGTATTCTTACGTAGATTTTATCTGGATGGAGATATTAATCATATTTGGCAGTGAGCTCATAAGCAAAATTCTGAGAGCTTACTGCCAACCTTGGGAAAATACCTTTATAATATTATCTCCACAAGAGTAGTGTAGTTGCTTATACATTTGTAGGCTGAGGTTTTCAAAGCTGTACAGGGCATTTAGCCAGGTCCTCTAATAAAAGTAATGAAAACTGTGCTGCTAAATCTCATTCACTTCTTTGTGAACCTCATTCTTTAGCTTTGGGTGAGGTCCGTCTTGTAAGTTTCTCCTCTACTGGTAGGTGCTGGTATTTGAATTTTTTTATGTGAATAATGAGTGTGTGCTGGTTGATTTTATAGGAACTGTTTATGATGACCTGACTGAGAAAGGTTGTGTGGCTGTTAACAAATGTTCCTGTAAACTAAACGGACAAACGTATTCACCTGGGCAAAAGATTGCCAATGAATGTGAAGAATGGTAAGCGTTCCAGTGCAGTGCATATCTTTCTTAGAATCGCCGTGCATGGGCTTGTCTCTGAGTTGGCAGCTAATTTCTGGCTGTTCAGCTGAAAACAGTCACAATGTCATTGTGCTTGTGTTACAGTGACCTGATACAACAGTGAACCAATTTTGTGACCTCCTGAGACAGTAATATGTGAAAAAGAAATTTTAAAACAATGGTCAATGATACAGCTTCAAAACCCCTAGGGACATGGTGTCCCATGTTAATGGTGCCTGTTTGACATAATTTTCAGTGCTTTGAGTTCCTCTGTTACTGTATACATATTTTGACTCCTTATTTGTGTCTACAGCACCTGTGATTCAGGCAGGTGGATATGCCATAATCTACCCTGTCCAGGGACATGCATGTTGGAAGGAGGCTCTCACATTACCACCTTTGATGGAAAGAAATACATCTTCCACGGAGAGTGCTATTATGTACTAACCAAGGTATCACATATTGGACACCTTTTTAAGAATACAGTAATTACAAATGTGTATTCACTCTAATTTTGTGGCATAGATCACTGTTTCATTACACTTGTTGAGATAGAGGAGGAGGACACTGCAGAATCCATGCCTGAGAGTTTAAAGTGAGATGTGATATCCCAGCACTCACCCCAAAGGAAGTGAGGGTCTGTGATCACCCACCATTTTTTGTGACTGACTTAACAGTTTGTGGCCCTGTGATAGCTATGAAACAGGTACACTGTACACTATTTAGGAGTTTGTTTCATAAGAGTCCAGAGGAGCACATTTCCTGCATGTTTCAAATGGAAAACTGAACCTACAGCTCGAAGTTTTAGCTCTGCTTAAAGAGATCTGCATTGAGGGTCTGAAGTCTTCTACCAGAAACCTGTAATAGTGTCTGGCTGAAACAAGACATGTCTATATTACCTCTGGGTGTGCTGATTTGAACTACATCCTGCCAACTAATTCTTGTTCTGTGAACCAATACCCCTTAAGGCTCTGTAGCTTCTGCAGAGCAAACCTATATTTGCTCTGCAAACCTATATTTGCTAAACTTAGGTTTTCTGTCTTGAAAACAAAATGGAGACCATCATCATGTCATTATACAAATCCATGATGTGCCTATTCTGTGACCTTGGTGTGAAGTTCTGGTCCCCACATCTCAAAAAGAATGTGATTAGTTTAGAAAAGGTACAGAGATGGGCAACCACAATGATCAGGGACATAGGAAAGTTGCTATACTAGGATAAACTAAAAAGGCTAAGACCTCTTCACTTTGGAAAGGATAAGGCTGAGAGAGGGATATGATAGAGGTCTATACAATCACATGAACAGGAAACTGCACTTCAACGCCACCTAGAATACTAAAATTAGGGAGCACCCACTGGAATTAGTAGGAGGCAGGCTTAAAATTAACCAAAGAAAATACTTTTTATGCAACACACAGTTAACTTGTGGGATTTATTGCCACAGGGATGGAAGAGGCAGATGGCATAGCCAGGTTCAAAAAGGGATTAGATAAATTCATGGATGATAGACCTATTAATGGCTATTGACCAGAATGGCTGAGGATGTTTTCTTTGGCATCTCTAAACCAATAATGGGGCACGCCAGGGAGGTTACTGAATAGGGGTTAGATCACTCTAGAGATATCCAGTTCAGTGCTCTCCTGTTAGACCCAGGATGAGTCTGAGGGCTTTTATTTTACCCAGAGTAATACAAGATAAGCCAAAACAAGTTCTTTCAAACCATTCCTTGGTTTAACACTCAGGCAAAATTACCAATAGCAGCTACATACAGCAGAGAATACATAGATTTACTCACTAGGGGATGGTGAAGTCTCAGGACCTTCAGAATCTGTCCTCAGAGTTGAGGTAATTTCCAGGCTTTCAAACCTATGTGATTGCATAGTAGAGTTTTATACAGCTTGGGTTCAAATTTCTATATCCCTGCCCTGCCCATTTCTGTGAGATAACTATCTGTTGGCCAATTGAGTAGGGAGCAGGGAAGCTCTCAGTTATGACCTGTGATAATTGTTTTTACCTGTGGTCATCACTTAGTGTTATCACATTGTATGCATCTCAACTCACTCATTTGAGACTGTCCCTCACAACCCACCTTTCCTTACATACTAATCACTGTGATTCAGGCTGAACTACTTTTGGGATCAGTCTGCCTGCGGGAGGCAGTAACAGACCCAGCACTAGGCTGTTAGGGGTGTCAGGACTCTCCAGCACTATAACATTTGCCCTTTATCAGAAACAGGATACTGGGCTAGATGAACCAATGGTCTGACCCAGTATGGCATTTCTTATGCTCTTATATTCTTATGAATGCACCTACTAGTATATACTGAGGGCAAATACACTTGTTTGTCTTCTTGGTTTGAAATCAGTTTGTGATAAGCAATATTTGACCATATAAATAATTTCTGTGCCCTTATGATTGCAGAACACTGTCAATGACTCCCATATCCTCCTGGCTGAGCTGGGTCCCTGTAGTTTTGAAGACAAGCAGACATGTTTGAAGAATGTTGTGCTGTTGATAGACCACAGAAAAAATGTAAGTACTTTGTGGGGTCTGGTGGGCAGATGGTATCTTAATATATTTTTTACCATCATTTTTCTAATTTAATTATTTATTTCTTTTTTTGGTAATTTCTCTCTGGTGATCCTGTCTGTGGATGGGTGATCCTACTCAGGGAAAAAAAGGAAAAGAAAAAAGCAAGAAAACCAATTCAAGTCTTTCCCTTTGTTCAAAACTCAAATAAAACCTAGGATAAAAAATTAAAAATCTGAGTGATTTTCTTTCATCTCTTTTTGGTTCTGCCTAGTGCTGAAAACATTGCACGGCTGTCTTCATGGCATTTCCCATTGGATTAGGAACAAGAAAGTCTTAGATACCATATTTTATTGAGATTTAAGTTTGGATACATAAGGATTTGTTGACCTATGAGGCATGTGACTAGAAAGTTTAATCCAGGTCAAACTTCTCCACTTTCAGAATTTCACGTATCACTAATGATGAGAGACTAAACTGGGAATCTTCACTATGTCTTCGTTCTCATGGAAATTTCTTTCCCGTATAACCTATTTTTCCACTGAGACTTTTTTATGCATCTCTATTATATCCATCTTGAGAGTACATACACCTCTAAGACTTTTTGCCTCTATTCTTGCTATATATCTATGGTATTCCTGGTCTTTATATTGCTTTTAAATACAGTTTCTGTTACCAAATGTTCATGCTATAATGTTATCAGAGCAATTATTCTGTGAAATTCCTGTCCACTTTACAGTATTATTTGATTTTGTAAGCAATTATACAACATGTATAGGAGAAATCAATATAGTCCTTTTCCTAAATGCCAATATATTATGCCAGCTGGCAAGTCTAGGTTACCAAACTAAGTAAAATGCTTGAGGTGTTTTATTTTATCCTTGAGGAGGTTAATTTTCAAGGCATGTTTCCCATTCTGAGTCCACGAAGCCTAGTAACTTAACTTTTTTGCTCTTTGCTTTTCTACAGATTGTAGTTTTCAAAGCAGATGGCACAGTGTTACTGAATGAGCTGGTGATTCACTTGCCCCATGTAACAGGTAAGGAGTGGGGTCATCTTTCCTGGGTCATCCAGCGTATCAGGAAAAGAACTTCACTGTCATTTAGGCCTTTGAGGCATCATTTCTGAGGTCCTGGAAAAACATTGTGGCCTAACCATTGGACTACAGCTATTTGTGGGGAAAGTAAGCAAGGAGGGAAGGATGCTCATACATTTAAGACAGATACCCAGTAAGCCTGGTTTGATTTCTCAGAACTGCACAGCCCCCCTGCCCCCAAAGTTTCTGTGCAAGTTGCTTGGTGTCCTCCTATCTCAGCCTCCCATCTTTAAAAACAAGGGGGCTGATAATACTCCAGTAGTGGAGGCCATTGGAGATGCATGAGGCTTTCAATGATATGGAGCCAGCAATGTCATAGTGAACTCAAGGGTGATTTTTGCTCTCATTGAGGGAGGAGAGAGAAGTGGAGTGGAGCAGGAAGGGAGTTGGTTTACATCTAACATATAAGTTCCAGTAGGAAGATCCTTTTCTTCTTTCTGCTTCCTGTTTCCCCCTTTTTTCTGTCCTGTGGACTGACTTTAAACAATCTGTCCCTGTCCTTGAGCTGGTTTAGGCAGAGAGGTTGCTGGAGTCATCAAATTGGATTTAAGGCATCTGGTGGCTACTTTATACATTCGTTTCATGGCTAATGCAATGATCAATGCCATTGGTGTCTAGAAGGAGTCACCTCCAGCCTTTTACAACTTCAGAAATTTTTTCAGTGACCAGGATCTGTAAGGGTTCTTGAAGGAGATCAATAAACAGAGGACAGCTGGAGGGCCCTGGAACAATCACTCAAAGGATCTGTAAATGTTGACTCCTGCCAGTTATGCATAATTAAGATATCGAGTCATCAGTCAGTAAGCATCACTGCTTCTTGGTTACTGCCACCTTTGGCAAAGACAGTTCATTTGCAGGGAGGACAAACACAAAGGGAGAAGCAGTTTTAAAGTATTTGGTGGAAAGGATCTAGAGTAAAGTACTTCACGGAATAAGCAGTATAATTTAATATATAACCTCCTCTTATCATATGACTCACCACAAGAGGACCATGAACCCCAGCTCCTGGTGTCGATTTTATAGGACTGGAGTATTGATTTTTCCATTATGGCTTGATTATATAGTACCTATATATAGCTTGTTTAACATCCACCAAATTCAGTTCTTGAGAATCAGCAGCCACAGCCACAGTATAGCTGCCATTTGTCTGAGGCCATGGTTCTCAAACTTTTCCACATTGCCATGCCCTTTTCTACACTGGTACATCTTTCCCATTTAGCAAGATGAGAAGAACATGGGTTATTACCATCTTTGACACTTGTTTTCAGCAATAACATGAAAAACTTTTGCTTGGAAATGCACATGATTGGAAAAGTCTATGCTAAAAATAAATGGTTAGTTGTAAAAGCAGCTCTTTATTTTGTTCTTTTGATGTAACTTCAGCACATGCACTAAATTCAGCGTTCTCCCTGTCTTAGAAATACGAGGGGTCAATTTGGTGCTTCTATTATTCAAATTAGAATTTTTTTTAAGATTTAAAATTGGCTGATGCCTCATGTTGATTTAATATAACATGTCCATTCTTGCTATGAGCTATGGAAGAAGGCGGGGTAAATAGTCACAACCTTGCCCTCTGTCCTTCTGCTGGCTGAAGGGCATAAATTGACCCTTAGCTTCTCCTAATATTTTGTGTTGGCACGTTCTGGACAAAAGGAATATGCCTGGAATATCTTTTTACTAGTGTTGGGGAATGATGGCTCACCCTCACAGCAATTCTTCAGCCTGTAGAAGGATGGTGTGAGTTGGTCCCTTGGTTGTTGGCACAAGTGTCCCTTTCTTGATGCATAGCATTCATTGTGATGCTTGAAATACTGAACCCTTAAGTAAATTGACCAGCTTGTGAAAGAAATGGTGAAAGCAAGAAGATCTTGAGAAAGAAATAGAAACAAAGAAAAGATCTTGAGAAACAAAAGCAACAAAAGATCTTGAGAAATAAATAGAAACAAATGGAACCTGAGCATGGAGAGGAAGCTCCAATTCATTATTACATATTTTATAGGTAGAGTAATGATTTTGTCAAAATCTCTATCCTGTTCATATAACTTCAAATAAAGCAGCATACGAGCAGCATGTTTAGCACTATGAGCTCTCATGAAAAGGATTGGAGTTTGATTCCTAGTCTTAATGTAGAGTTCAGTCATCCTAAGTAGCCTGTTTATGAAGGGAACAAGATCTGGTACTGTTTCTAAGTGATCAGTGTTTATCTGAACAGAACAGAAGAGGTCTGTTTCTGGGTCTTCTCTATTGCAATTTTAATGGCATACGGTGACTCAGCACCATAATGTTTTCCTGATTCTGAAACTTCTGTGATCTTGGATGGTAAAAAAAACAAACATGTGAAAGACATTTAGATAAAAGTATCTGAAACACGACTCTTGTGTTTTCCAGCAAGCTTCTCAGTCTTCCAACCATCTTCCCACTACCTCATTGTGCATACGGATTTTGGTCTTAGACTACAGATTCAGTTGCTTCCAGTCATGCAGCTGTTTGTGATTGTGAATCAGACTGCCCACGGAAAACTGCAAGGCAAGTGCCCACTTAAAGTCAGCTTTCAAACAGATTTAGCAATAATGTTTTACAGTTGAACAACTATGTTTTCTTAATTTTCTTGGTGAAATGTGCTTGTTATTGGCACAGTCAAAAAGAAAAACCACTAGTTGATGTAATCTTTTATTTTAATTAAGATATTAAGGAAATTATGTGCTTACAAGATGCCAGCAGAGACTTCACTAATGTATATTTTTCATGCCAAGTAAAATTTCTTTAAGCCTGTTATTCTTTTCCTTGGCCAGCCCTATGGACAGAAATGTTATCCTGTTTGAACAGCAATAACAGAACTGAAAACTTTAGTGAGGAACGATCCCAAAATTCAAACATTTTACAGAAGAATTATTAACGAAAGTGGCCTATCATCCCTACATAAATGCAAAATTGTTGCCTGGAATATATTCCCCACTGCTCTGCTGAGTCGATCTTTTAATCATTCATATAAGAAGGCTCAGACTGTTTTTCTTAGCAGATTATTGCATCAGAGACTATAAAAAATTAAACGGGAATCTCCCAAGACATAGACCTCCAAGTGAAAACCCCCTACCCAAAGCTCAGGTCAAAGCGGGATGCCAAAAACTGTGATCACTACAATAGTAATTTAATGCTGAGTTGGATAAATTGCTTGCATGAACTTCTTGCTGGAAACTGCATGATCAGATGTGCCCTTTCCTCTTTTGTTCTCTCACAAATGTGAATAGTAATTTAAAATATTTTTCTAAATAGGTCTTTGTGGGAATTTCAATGGGATGGAAGGTGATGACTTTAAAACAGTCAGTGGACTGATAGAAGCTACAGGCTCTGCTTTTGCCAACACCTGGAAAGCACAACCTACTTGTAATGACAAAGTGGATCGGTTGGAAGACCCTTGCACTCTCAGCGTTGAAAGTGGTAAGGATGCTAAGTATTCCTCAATCTTTTATATATTACACCTGGTCGAACTACTAACAGTCTGTATAGAGAAATAATTTTTATTTAGGGAACTGACATAAGGATGGTCTGTAATATGATGAGCCTGCCTATGACTCCTGACTGTTGTTTTCCATTTGAATAGATGGAAAGTTCACAAGGAAAATTATAGAGGTCAGGCTGTTCTGAAAGACACAGAAGGGAGATTTTTTTATTTACTGTAATATTTGTCTAGATCAGCAGTACACATTTTCATTATTATTGCTGCTTTTTAAACTCAATCTTATTTTGTGGTTATCTGATATGGGGGTTTTGGACAATCAAGGACTTCAGCAAAGCAATTCTCTCTAGATTTTCTGAAGTAATAGGATATTATTTTTAAAGTGTGCATGCCACAAAATTTGAATCAGGCACAGTAGTCAACTTTATGATTATTCTGTTTTACTTATTCACTCCAAACATGTTTACGGTTTTTATTTGTGTTTTATTTTGGAGACATATTCATTTTATAAAATGCTCTGGCAGTTCTCTTCAAGTTGCATAAATCATGTGACCATATTATACAGCAAGGAGTAGTGCAAAGAAGGTAATTTGATGTGGCAACTGTTCTTACATAATTCCTTCTCTTCCTTTCTTCTATTATAGAATCTTATGCTGAGCGGTGGTGTTCTTTATTGAAACATTCAGAGAGTCCTTTTGCTAAATGTCATTCAGTCATCGATCCTCTGGAATATTATAAGGTTGGTATTTTTATGCTATACTGACACCTCCTGGTGCCAGTCTAATTCAGACAGGTTTTTATCATGTACATATTTTGTAGGGATTATTGAATAAATTGAATTTGAATAAATTGGGTATACAAATCTGCAATGATCACCTGTGTGATTCCACTGCTTGCACCCCATACTCGTACAGTGGGCTATTTTAGAAAAGGGAGGCTATTTATTTTGCTTTGCTTTATGTTCAAAGGACTGTGCAAATTTTGATTTTCTTTCATGAATTCAAAAGATGCAGAAATATGGAGTCGTAATGCCCATTTGTTCCACCAAGAGTTAAACATATTTTAATGCAATATAGTTTTCTGTCTTAATACACAATCTATTTTGCTTCCTTGCTTGTGGGATTAACATCAAGCAATTGGCACACCATGTATTCATGGTCCATCACATCCTATTGACAACCAGGTAGAGCAATGACATTCAGAGCAATCTGGTCAGAGAAAAGAAAGAAACTCATAAACCGTTTTCCATTTTTTGAAACTAAGCTGAACCTTTGTAAACATCTTGACACATTCAGTTAACTATTTACTGTTGTTTGTTTTTCATTTTCCTGGGTCTCTGAACATCTCAGTTGTGACAATTAAAAGTATTTGAGCCCCTAAAACAGCCTGTACAAGTGGCTGACTTTCAGAGTCAAAAGTTTGGCTGTTTGGATTGGATCCTGTTTTTTTTTCTTGTTTGACCAAATGGAAATAAGACTATGTACCATCTGTGCTTTCTCCATCTATTCTCAGTTCATTCAATTGTGCTCTCTAATTGTGGGAGTGAGTGCAAGCCACATAAAAATAAAGCTCTAGACATCTCTCAGTTATCCTATTAAAGGTCCAGATTTTTAATCATTGTCCTGAAAGGCTTGTTTACAGTTTCTTCTTATCTATCTCAGAGATGCAAGTATGACACCTGCAGCTGTAAGAAAAATGAAGAATGCTTATGTGCCGCCCTCTCCTCTTATGCCAGGGCCTGTGCCTTCAAAGGAGTTATGCTGTGGGGCTGGAGACAAACTGTCTGCAGTAAGTGCTGAAACTCTAATTGCCTTGAAATCAACCACAGGGGATGGGACAGGGTGGCTGTTAGTACATTTTCATTAATCCCTTTGAGTTATAAGATTCGTAAGAGATGTCTAAGACATTTTAAGGAGAATACATGAAAATAATTATATTTAATATCATAATCTTTAAGTCTCCTTTGTTAATAAGGCCATTTTACAAGCTGGGGAAAATATTTCCTGACCACAAGGCCACTGGTTAGCCATTGATCAAACCAACTGCTGAACCACACAATAGACTTGGCCCACTAAGAGGCTCAGGAGGCATCTACACATGTGCTTTACTGCCAAGTTGACTCATTAGCTCTGCACTCAAGTGTTACTTTGCATGTCTACATGTGATATTAATGCTATAAAATCTTAGTATTTTACTGTGCAGTATGCCTACCCTGGGAGCATGTTTATATGTGCTTCCTGTTGGGAGCAGAAATGCTGCTCTGGCTCCCTGAAGCAGCCAGAGGGATCTCCAGGCTCCCCTGGGTGCAAGCCCAGGGGCTGGCAGGGAGCATGAGGACCAGTCCTCAAGTGCATGGGGCCAGGCAGCAGCCATCTCCTGGCCCCAGAAGACAGAGGGGTCCTTATGTGCGTGGGGTTGGGAGACAGCTGCCTCTACAGAGCTCTCCCAGCCCTGTGCACATGGGAACAAGTCCTGTGCCCAGGGGCTTCCCTGTGCAGGTAAGGGCTGGCTGAGGCTGTCCCACTTCTGGCACACATCCCAGCCAGCCCCTGGCTGGGTAGGGAAATCCCCACCCAGCCAGAGGCTTGCAGGGAGCGGCCCCAGAAGCAGGACAGCTGCTGGCTAGTCCCCAGCTAGGTGGGGAAGCAAAGAGCTTCCCAGTCCCAGTGATGTTTAGCTCCCAGATCCTGTGGGTGAGGATTTCCCCACCCAGCCAGGGGCCCTAGAAGCAGAACAGTTGCCAGCCAGTCCCTGGCTTCTCAGGAGTTTTCCTGCCTAGCTGGGGGCTAAATGAGATCTGCCCCAGAAGTGGAAGAGCTCCCAGCAAGCCCCCAGCTGAGTGGGGAAGTAGAAAGTTCCCCAGTCCTGTGGGGAGCCAGGAACCGAGCAGTGCTGGGATGCAGGGGGCAGATAGAGAGCTATCCTGTCCTAGCACTGCTCAGGAGCTAAGCAGCACCAGGACCAGGGGACTTCCCCATCCCCTGTGGCTCCTTTGTGCTGGGGCTCACCAGTAAAAAATTTGCTCCTGGTCACGGTCTACACATACACTATTGCACAGTAGTGCAGGTAGTTTAGTACCTGTATTTATAGGTAGTAGCTAACAATGCAGTAGACTAATTTACTGTGCAGTAAATAGTGCACATGTACAGACAGTGATGCTTTACTGCGCAGTAGATTAGTCTACTGCACAGTAAAGCATGTCATAAATATTCCCACTGCCTACAAGTGCATCCCTCTTAGGCCAAGAAAAACTAGTTAACTCTGCCATAGGATAGTATTGCCTGACACAAGTACTATTGTACGGTAGAGTTATTTACTTTGCTGCAGTGCACATGTAGATGATGACTGGGACTGACTGGGGCACAGGTGTGCTACAGCATAGGGGCTGCTTGCTGGCTATCCCTGCACTGTAGTACTCTCATGTCTCAGTCATCCCTTCTGCAGCACATTGGGTTTGGGTGGAGCAGCTTCAGTCTGTCAGGCTGAACTCTGAGGCCCCCTGCCAGCTGAGGCTGTGCCACCGGGGGGACTTGGTGGCAGCCTTTAAGTATATAAGGGGTGAACATCGGGGCTAGAAGAACATTTGTTCACCAAGGCAACCCAGGAGAGGACTAGGAATAATGGTCATAAACTGATAGAAGATCGCTTCAGATTAGACAAGGAAAAACTTCTTTATGGTTCATGTGTCCAGAGTCTGGAACAGAATCCCCCCAGGGGTGGTACAGTCACTTTCCCTGGAGATTTTCAAAAGATGACTGGACACACACCTCACTGGGGTCATCTGATCTCAGCAGTCTTTCCTGCCTTAGAGCAGGGGGGCTGGACCTGATGATCTTGTGAGGTCCTTCTAGCCTCTAACTTCTATGAATATCTTTTAGAATGTGAATGATATTACTTTTTAGTTTTATACTTCTAAAAAAATTACTTTTATCATTCTAAAAAAAAAGAGTAAAAAATGAAGGGCAAAACTAGTCATTAATTAGCATGAAATTTTATATGCAATTGTAGACTACTTTTTTTGTTATTGATGCATATTTCATAGTCAGTGAGCATGTCTACATGAGATGATAATGTGCAGTAGACTAATTCTACTGCACATTAGTATGTCACAGCAAAAGCCATAATAATGTGTTAATGTACAGTAAAATTAGTCTACAGCACATTAGCATCACTTAAAAGGGTGCATCAGTGCTACTGTGCAGTAGTGCCAGGTACTATGCACATAGGTAGCGCCTGGTATTACAGGTACTAAACAATGTGCAGTAACCACAGAGCATTAATGCTCATGTTAGATGTGCCCAGTGTTACTAGAAGGAAAGTTTTTAAGTTTATTAGGTCTAATATTTTCCGTAAGTGGCAGATATTTTTTCCCGTTCCAGGAAAAGAAGTTGCTTCTTGCCCTGCAAGCCAG
Source organism: Caiman crocodilus (assembly GCA_030014935.1). Taxonomy (NCBI): domain Eukaryota; kingdom Metazoa; phylum Chordata; order Crocodylia; family Alligatoridae; genus Caiman; species Caiman crocodilus. The sequence goes on along the minus strand of JAGPOW010000304.1, from coordinate 112,312,907 downwards.
ATCTTCCACTACAATCTGACTACGTGTCAATACACCTGCCGCTCCTTTACTGATGGCAATAAGCACTGCTCTCGTGACTCCATTCCTGTGGATGGCTGTGGCTGCCCTGATAACACCTACCTGAATGAAAAGAGTGTGTGTGTGCCTATCTCCAAATGCTCATGCTACTATAAGGGAGAATACCTAGAAGCTGGCACTGTTATTTTGAGAAATGAAGATCGCTGGTATGTTGTT